>JACTOM010000030.1:2849297-2889312 GCA_015832385.1 Elymnias hypermnestra | reverse complement strand
GAATAAACATTTCGGACCGCAGATCGACTTAAATTAAGTTGAACACTCACATTTCGTTGGCTGTGTCCCGCTTGGATAAGTGCCACAGCTTGGGCGGCGACTTCAGGCGAAGTATCCATTGATTATTGATAGAACCTTACCTTAATGGTAAGAATAAGTAATGTTTGTTGCAAAACCAATGAGAAAAATCACACTTTCAAGAATTAAATCCGAGTAAACCAATAAAATCAAGTTTTTTTTAGTATTCGATTGTTTGTTAACAACGAACAGGCTCCAAATTGTCTTTTGTTTCTTTAAATTCTGTGTTCGAAATTCAAAAAAAGACTATTGAATGAAATTATGAATGTGCCAGGTTTATGGATGCCATTATGAATGTTGCTCGGCCTAATATACAATTTTAGCTAAGACCAAACGAAGCTGAAAATGCATGGTGGGCCAAAAGATGTGTCCAGAAGTATAGTAGTAATTGAAAAAATAGATTGCAAAGTCTGAGTTATAGTTGTAAATCCACATTTACTGAATAAGAAATTATTCTCATTCGGTTAGACAATCCATTTATCTAATTTGACTTGAGTTATATATATATGTCATGCTCTTAAAAGTTTTAAGGCCATTAGGAGATTCTAGCACGTGTTGCAGTTAGCTGCTATAACGAGCTTAATGCACCAGAACTCGTGAATCTCTAGATAAAGTAGCGATGCACATTAACATAAGTGGTTGGTATAAAGCTTTTCATAAAGCTCGCGTACATACATCACGGCTTTTCAATTATAATTGCTAAAAAGCGTTTTTAATAGACTTTTATAAAAAAAAATATCTCGTAAATTACAAGTACAATAAAGACAAGGATAGAAGTTACGCAATCTGCCAAAGCTCTTCCGTTTGCTAAAAAATAATAAACACAAAATAGAAAAGAATGCAATTACACAAGTAGTTCTTTTTAATGTTTGACTTTATAATATACTAGCTGTTCACGTGATGTCGCCTGCGTAGATCCCGAACCCGTGAGCATTTAAAGTTATCTGTGCTTTGCAACTCCACTAACTTCGTTTTATATAACTAAATAAGTGAAACTTAGACAGTCATGCACTATCCAGTTCCCATGGACAAGGCGGACTAAAAGCATAAAATATATATTATTATTATAAAAAAAATTATAAAAATTACAAAACTCCTCGAAATTCAAGTTTATTTCGAATTTATCATGAGAATAACATTCGGAATGAATTTTTATATATGACAGTAGAGTAGTCGATATACACTTCTATATAAATATGTAGGTGTCTGTTTTTTGTGACATTTTACGAATCACGGACGTGAATTCTACTATTTTTGTTTATAGTTTCTGTTGATTATATCTCAATAAAGCCTTGAACGATTATTGTGAAAATTGATACCTATACAAATGAACATACATATGATTGCAAAAAGGTAAAGTATATGATTAAGTTTTGTCCAGCAAAAATATGTCGTTTTATAGTGTAGCACAGCCACAAGTGACTTAAACTCCATAAATCAAGAGTGAAAAGTGTTGCTTTAAAGCAATACAACAGAGTGAAACCACAATTCTTCAGAAACTGAAAATAAACGATTTATCACTGCACACACTGACAACGATCGTTGCTATTTTTGAGTACTATATTTTATACAACCGTCGTATAAAATTTTTCATTTCCTAGTAGTTCACAGTCTCCATATCAATATCTTGTCAAAAAATTTCAATCGCTAAAAAAGTATTTTAGGTTCATGGAGCCAAGTTCAATACGTGTCAAACACCTCTTTTCAGTGGATGGCACTTGATATATATAGAGTTCTTATCAAATATCAATACATTGATTTAATTTAAAAATAAAATAGTTGTAATTGAGAAAAGTTATACAGCCTGAAAGCTCACTAAATATTTTGTGTACATAATAATTTTAAGAATTACGCAATATTTGGTGCAAATAATTTCAACTTTTTTTACTTTGGTTCTTATAGAAATAAAAATAGAAATTGATTGAAAGTAACTATGAACAGTATTTTAATACCGACGTATGGATTATGAAATAACGATAATTTATATAACAAAGTGTTAACGATGGGGTATTTGTGGTAATGACAACGAAGCGCTTCAATTTGAATGGATTAGAACCATAGTCAATCAATAACTTCACACTATACACTAACAAGAAGAAGATACTGAAGATAAAATAGCGTTGAATAAATGAACAGAAAGCTCTTTCCATTAAACGAATAAAGTTTCTAGGCCTCGCAGGCGTACCCGCTTTGATAACAGGAGTCCCAGCTTCAATTTCCGTTTGGGCAAATTGTATTTTTGTCTACGCTTGGTATAATGGCGACCTACAGTCGTAGATGCCTATCAGCAAATCATAGCGGAATGTTGCGTTCAGGTACAATGATATATATTATTTTTGAAACTTTATTTACAATATTTAAAAATATTCCCAAGTTCCATTTTACTTTATGTGGATACATACATACGTACACTGCATTATTCGACGTATCGAATCAAGCCCAATATATAATTTTGGACACCGTCTTTTCAGTGTCAAACTCGCAATAAAGATGGATTTGACTCAGAATAGAAAAGGCCGTATCACGTACCGTATCAGAGCGGAATATCGCAACACCGTATCTTGATTGCGTATTACCCTCCATCGAGATTTCCGAAATTTATACACATCAGCAAGAACTTAAATAAAATGTTAGTTTAATTACAATTTAAAAAGTATTTATGGTAAATAGTACCTTGACCTACTTACAACGGCTATGGTCACAACGTAACGATATATCAACAAATAATAGGATAATTACATTATTATATGTACCCTTAAATACATTTAAAAAATAATTTAAAATCTCTGCAACGAAACAAACTCACTCTTGGGAATGAAAAGGCTTTCGCTCAGCAGTGGGATAATAATAGGCTGCTACTTATTTGACACATCGGCAATGTAGCCTGGTTTAAGTGATCAGTAGAATTTTACCTATACAAATAAATGTATCTCAAATTCGCGGTTAACATGTGGCGTCGGCGAGCAGCCATTCATCATAACGTATTGTTGTCCGAAAATTGAAAAACTACCATTGATACCCCAAAGGGCTGTGACAAAGCTAGGCCCAAAACATCGACCTTAATACACAAACATTTTTACAAAAATTGAGAATTTGTACATCCGTGAATATGATTTCTGATATATAATTGTCATCAAAGAATGATGTCGTCTTTTATAAGCTATACCTCTACCAGCGACATGTGGTACTCTGATACAAATACAGGGAAATGGAATGTACCATTATTTGTGTATGATCTAATTTAGGGTAAATTCTATTTCGTAAATAATGCATATTTTTTCATTTGTTTGACGTTATTGCACAAAGAAAGAAACGAATTTACAAAAATTTTAAAAACCAACAGTATTTGGCAATTGGCGTACAAAGTGCAAATATTTATCTAATTAATTTGTCTTTCTTTTTGAAATTCTTGTATAAAAATACCATATTCTTCATTTTCCCAGTATATGTTTATATAAAATAATCACAATTTAATAGATAAAATTTATTATCAAGACACCAAATAATAGATATAAATGTAATAAATAAAAAGATTTAATTTTTACTGAATATATTCCCTGAAGTCCCTATTTATGTAATATATGAAAGATGTTACGTAGTGCAATCAAATCTGAACTACGTACTCGGGCATTATGTAAATTTGTAAATATCTTTCATAAGCCAATATTGCGAATTTCTGAAACATGTCAAATGCAGTTAGTAAAGTTAAAACCACAGTCTGTCATTTGCAATTACATATGACAGACATTATAATATTAATTTAACCACTGTATTAAATCATTTAATCATGCATTATGCATAATTAAAACACTAACATAAATGAATTAAAATCTAGACCTAAAGGTAACTTAAAGACGTCTCATAAGAATATTTTCTTCGAGACATTAATGAAATTTGAAATGTAAGTCATAAGTTACGAGATCCAGGCAGACTTAAGTCGCCATTTTTTTCCATAAAGACAACGGTGTAATAATAGTTTCATCTATTTCTTCGGGTAACTGAATGACTAACGGCCACCCGAAATCTTGGCTAAGAGCTGGGTAAATATTTCATATTTTCATAGCAACGTGTTAATTTTCATGTGATCATTTGATAATACAATGACATTGGTAAAACATTTCATTTCTGTCAGGTTAAGGTTACGAAAGATAAAAAAAATGTAAATTAAATTAAATTCAGAAACTATATATTCAAGTAGCTCCCGACACCAGGCCAATTATATGTTTTTTCCAATCTACGACTGAAATTACGAGGCTTCTATCGCGTTTTTTTTAATAATAGATAATTCTTGAAGTTTAAAAATATGACAGAATAGCAATTATTATTAATTTACAAATCTATACTATTGCTGCAGAATATTTCAAAGGTATAATTTTTTGAAATAAGTTTAACTTAGTTTAATGTCTCGAGACTCACATACTAAAATTGTGTTTAATAAGCGGCAAAATGTATTTCTACAGAGAAATTTCACAATAACAAAATTGTACTTTGTTGTAAATATCAACATAAGTCAATGTTTTTTACACTATATTTCTAGACTTTACATTTTTTTTAAACGTACCTAAATTATGAATATAAACGGTCGTTAAATAATAGAGAAATTCTAATAGGAATATTGAAGATTTAACGAGTAACGAAGTATAATAGAATTATCACAAAAAAAATTACACAGGGATGCAAAAAAATCCAATACAAAAATCTAGATTTGTCCCCGCAGTCTCGGTCACAAATTTTAGTTTACGTTTACGCCTTAACCTTCTATTTAACTTATTATCTAGGGGAATTCCCCTTATATATAATAGGAACTTAATCTATCGTTTTATCCTTTTCAGACATTGTAACATCATCGGAAACATCTAAGGAATGAACTTTTTCAATCTCATCACCATTTTTAACGTTTTCATCACCATTTCCAGTGTTATCACACATTGTTGCCGCCATCGTCTTTTAAAAGATCTTCTATGATCTCATCACTCATCTCTGCTTCTGTTGTCTTCTTCTCGCTATCAGAAATATCACAATTTATATTACAATTTAGGTAATTTCATATGATTTCTAACTTCTCATTCGGATATTTGCATCACATTAGCAGAAAACACTAAAATCCATTCATTTTGTTTAAAAAGTATCAACAAAATTATTTAAATACTTATATGTATTAAAAAGTTAAAAACTCAGAGCAATTAGCGAATGCAAACAGCAGAAAAGTTGAAACTTAATATAACTATGACGATGCAATCGTCAAGATGAAGCGGCTATTATGTTATATAAAAAAAATCCACCACGCATTATTATTGTTCAGTTTTATAATACATGCAGCGTGGAATTTTTAGTTCTCACAAAAACTGCAGGTCGCAGAGTAAATAAATGCTGCTTTTGAAAATATTAGGGTTATCAGGAATATAGTTAGAAATTTTATAATAGAAAAAAAGTTTTTTTAATTAAGCAGAACAGAAGAGCCGCAACGAATATTCCGAGTAGGTTTTAATGACAAAAAGCACGATAACACTTTATAACAATCACAATAGATTATTAAAATACATTAACAAACTGGACGTTACTGTACCACTTAGGCTGTACCTATAGATATAAATAAAACTCTGAATTGTTACATTTTCTTTATATTTTTAATACATTCGTACGCACTGTCTGCCATATGTCGAAGGATAAATATAAATCATTTGATTAAGTTACACTTTATTAACATTCCTATAAATATTTAAGATAATTTCATTTAATTATTATAATAGATTTGTTGTGTTTCACTGTTAGAAGCTTTTGATTTGTAGATAAATTGTTAACTTCTCCACAACAATTCCAGAAATAACGAATCGTACTGAGACTTGAAATAATACGGGTATTTAAATTGTATTTTTGTACCCTACACGAAACGATGGAAAATGCCGTAAGGTCAACTTAATGTCCTTATAACTCGTGATATGAGAATATATTAAATTATAATTATAAGTATAATCCGCTTCAGTTTCCATATTGGCCTACAAACGAGCGCTTTGCAAGTGTCATAAGCTCGCACTTGCATTTTAGGTCACCCGGACGCGGCACCTGCCTACATCTCTCTTTGTTGGCGCACCTTTACGTTGGAATCTTTCTACTTAAAAGTATAACGATTCGTTGTTATGCAAAGTAAGTGTACGAATACAGCACTAAGTAATATTATATTCTTATGCAGGGAATCTCAAAAGAAATTTTGCACGTGGTGGATCGATTAAAAAAAAGTAAGCCGTATATAGAGCGGATGTTTATTAATTATTAAAATACACTTTTTGGGCATTTATTTCTTAAAAAGAATATCGTCTAAATGTAGACCTTCGCGTTCTCGGCACTTATTTAATCGTACAGTAAAATGACTCATGACGATTCGACAGGTGGACTCGGGGTGCCATTTCGTGGCGGATCTTTTCTTTCAAATGCGCCATTGAAGTCGGGTTATTGGCGTAAACTTTGGATTTGAAGATAATCCTATAGAAAATAGTCCATTAGTGTTAAATCTGGACTGCATGGAGGCCAATTTAAATAACCGCAACGCATTTGAAAGAAAATATCCGTCACAAAATGGCAGTCATCCCTGAGTCCACCTGCCGAGACGTCATAAGTAATTTTACTGTTCAATTTAATGAGTGCCGAGAACACGTGGGTCTACATTGTAGACGATATTATTAGTAAGAAATAAATCCCTAAAAAGTGTACTTTAATAATTAATAAACATATTTTCTATATACGTCTTACTTTTTTTTAATCGATCTACTATACATAAAATTTCTTTGAGACACTCTGTATTAAATATTTCATACAATTTTTAAGCGACGATTATTATTTTCGAAAATATAAAAGCGATATTCGCTTCAGTGTAATGTATTTTGATACATACAAATAAATGCCCTTTTTCTCTACATTTTTGTATTTTTGTAAATTTTTTAAGTATTTCTACACAAATTGAAGTCTTTATTCGCCGGCTTTAGTTGAAATTAATTTTATCACAGTGTTCAATAGAAATGGGCTTCAAGGTCATATAAAGACTAAAATGGTGTGTTATCCAGAAATTATGAATGAAGCCTCATTCAAAAGAATATTTATTTTACCAAGTAGATCTAATACTTTTTCAAACATAGATTACAACAGCTTTAAATTTAAAAAAAAACATTGATTAATACTACATAATACTTAAGTTTACTTAAAAACCCAAATTTTAAATTATCTTGGATCTGTCTGCCTTTAAATTATAGTATTGACAACTAAGACTTCATCCTAAGACGAAAATCATCAATGAATATTTATTATAGATATCGAGTTTTATATATATTTCTAAACAAAGTAAAAGGGTTCGTTGTACAGAAAAGTCATCGGCGTAGCAACCTTTCTACGCTGCCTACGAGCTGACAAAAGCTGAATGTACCGAGCCGTCGTAATCTCATCTACTCTCTGCATTAATAGGCATGTTTCATGCAATGATTTTTTACTTCAGATAACACATCTCGTTAGCATTGGAATTTAATATATCAATCAATGTATCTTTAAAAAAAAATGACAAGGCACAAATTAATGTTTATTTATTTGATTGTGAGCGTTTTATACGAATTTTCATTTTTTATATTTAACGATTAAAGATTTATAAACGCACAAGGTATTATGAATGTAAAACTGCGTCATCACTTACATGCATGAGTTTCAAACGCGTCTTTTAAAAAAATCGAATATGAAAAGAAAATTAGGTAAAAACCCAATATTTTCCGTAAGCAATTCTGTGTTTTGTTGATCACGGTTGATAACAAGCGAAGAAAAAAGAAGCTGGGCTAAAGTCCATTGTCTAACTGTATTTAAAGGAGTAGATACCGTGTTTTCATCAATCGTGGCAAAATAGAAACAATATAATATTAATAATTCAAAAAGCCAAAGCCAAAAAACTTCACGATTACCTACATAATGTAGAGAAGCCTTTTTAAATTCCTTATTAGTTCACACTCTCCCTATATACAACTAGTTCAAATTTCAATCGTTTGTAAAATACATTTTATTCGTGTACTCCAGTTCATCTTCATTCAACATGTAATGGATATTACTAAGGTTTTAAAAAGGACTTTACGATATTTTTTAATTTTGTTAAGTTTCATAATTTAAAATAAAAAAAGAGATATGCAAGTAATAGAAACCGATTTGCTACATAACATATAGTTCAGTTTCAGTAAGATCTCGTCTGTTAATACGAGATCTTACTGATACTGAACTCTTTCACTTTAACTTGGAGCAACTACTCTTCCGTGCTGTCTGAATGCAAAGTTTTATAAGCTACTGCACGGTTTACATGTTTCTCTGTCTCTACTTTATAAACGAACTTGTTGCAAACTTCGCCAATAAATCATTATTGAAAGGTATAATATGTAATATCATTTTAATATTTGTATGTCATGTACATTTTTTACAATGATGCCTTAATTATAATCGTCTGCTGTCACTATTCTAATCTGTGACGATAAGTGTGTGTCCTGATTCCGTGGGAACGAGGAGAAATAAGTATTTAGCGATTGCATATATTATTATTAATGATAATGAAAATGAAAGAAGCGAAGGAGATATGCAAGGATCGTGGCAAGTGGAAGGATGTTGTCTCTGCCTACCCCTATGGGGGTGAGGCGTGATGCTACTTACGTATGTATGTATATATTGCGAAAGGAGCCACTTAATGAAATTGGTGGGTAAATAAGTTTGAAACTTTCATATATATACGTAAATACCACTTGTCTAGTAATCTAGTAACTACCCCAATTCCCGTATCTGTCCAGAACAATTCATTTAAATTGCTGACAAACAATATTCACCCTGGTAGGAAAGCGAATGTTTGTACCTTACCATGTACCCCTACCTGTACTTTATAAAAAATATATATATATATATAATCGCAGAAAATACAATGGTTTAGACTTGAAGGGAGAACTACAACATTTCCACTTACAATTTAAACATGCCACAATTTAAGAACAATGCAAACTTGCAAGATTTTACAAATGTATAATATCCAAAAAAGGAAACAAAAGCGACTATGATGCTATACTATTCATTCTATTCACAAACGTCTTTATGAATCAAAATTGTAAGATATTTAGTAAATTAAACGTATGAATATTGTACTACAATAAAATCGGATAAAAAACATTGTCCTGTACTTGTAAATTGTATGGAAAATATTATTCTTCATCTGAATAGATTGATTTATTCATTTTGAACTGGACTAAACAAAAATGAAACAAAGAGTATAAATAAACTCCACGGTTAAGAATTAAACGTTAGCGAATGCGGTACACTTGCCGTAGGAGACAATTCATTAGTAGATTTTATAACGTAAATAAAGAAGTAAGCACTCAACATAAGTATTTGGAATTTTATTTATTAAAGTCGCTTTAGGCAAGCATTCGCTATCTCGTCCGCTTCCCTCGAATAAGATTCGTCCCAATGGAGTCATTTTGGCGTTACGCTGTTGTTCATTCTCTCTAAAACGTTGTTTTAGAACAATGTCATCTCTTTATGTCAAAATTAGGCAGATTTTATCAATCTGTTTTAGTACAGTGAAAATATAAAATAAGTTTGTTGGATTAAGGGTGTCATCCTATGTGATGGGCTCAAAAAAAAACCTTTTTTTTTAGAAATTGATTTCTTAACATGTCTAGAATACGGTAGTAAGATCATTTTTGAAAATTCGAAGTTGTTTTAAAGGTACAGCAGGTAGAAGAAAGAGCTGTTCGGAGCGCTGAGTTGGCAATAAATACCTGGCCCCCCTTTTATACATATATACAAATTTCTACAGGCTTAAACACAAAAGAGTTTCAAGAGGAAGAGGAAGGAATACTCTATGGACCAGGCAACGCCGCAGAGTGTAAGTTGAGATTTTCATAGTTTTAAACGGACTTGAAACATTAAACGAGTTTTTCTCAAAATTGTTTTTAAACTTTCCTCCATCGTATCTCAGAAACGGCTTGACCGAGTGACTTGAAATGTATTGAACACACTCAACACAAGTAAACGCTTAGAATGAACATATTATCAATCGAACATTTTCAAAACGTCGACATTTAAAGACAAAAAAAAACACAAAATTCGCAACTTTTATTTCAAATATCTACAAAAAATCCAATTTTTTGTATATTCATTGCATAATAGTCCGTTTAGGTTTACAGGTTAAAACGACGTTTTTTTTTATTTCAGATAAGTGAATCAGTCGGAAACGTGGAAGAAATTCGAGGCGAGGGTGTTCAGAAAGCTTTAACTTCAATTCTACACGATATTGTTTGTCTTAAAATTATTATTTATGCTGTCGAAATATATGTTAATAAATAATATTAAACTTAAAGCGCTATCTATTTACTGGTCGTAGAACAATAATCCTAAAAAAACAGGCCGTCACATGAGGTAACCCCCACAATGCATCAAACTTATTTTATATTTTCACTATACTACAACAGATTGATAAAATCTACCTAATTTTGACATAAAACGACAATTTTTATAAATAATTATATGTTTATTGCGGATTACTATGAAAGTGACAAATGACTGGGTTAAGAAAACAATATTGTTCATTCGATTCACACGAAATCATTGTTTGTGAAGTGAAACAATACACTTATTTAATGTTTAATCGCACTTACTTTATCCTTTATTCATTCAACTTGTAACACTCCAATCTGCCTAAAAAATGCGACCCGATAGTATTCTGTTAGAAACTATTGAGAAGTAAATTATCTCTTACCACGTTAGGGCGTCACCAACATACTGTATCAAACCAGGATACCCTTACCACCAGCTCAGGTCACAGTAAACGATAAAGTGAACGTATTGAAAAAAAAAAAAGTATTATAGAATAAAAGAATACCACTTTATTCCATAATACTTACTTACGATATATTAGATAAATTAGATTTACATTACTTTGTGATTCAGACCTAAAAAAATTACACAAAAATCACAATCAAATAAATCGATGAAATCGTTTGAGAAGATTTCGGTAAGTAACATTGACAACGGATTTTTATGTATAAAATACAAACTTCCGCTCAATATTCCTTCCTAATTTGGAATATGACGTAAACCTAACAAAACTGGATTGATTTCATAAGATAGTTGTTAGCACGTGGTTGGAGAGAGGCCAACAAGTTCGACGAGCAATCCAGTGGAGGATCCGAGGGGGCACGGCGAGGGCGAGGCTCCCGGAAGCAATAACAGCGATTTGCCACATTATGCATGGCAATATTCCAGCTATACGAGTACACATATTACTGTGCAACTCTTAGACCGATAGCACTTTTGGCTTAAAAAGAAGAAGAGATTGATGGAAATCTTCAAATTTATTACAGACATGGGTTGTGCATTTTGAAGTTGTATTATTACATGTTGTTTATTACGCAATAAAAATGAGATTTCTAGGTACATATTTGAATTCTGAATCAGGATAGAATGCAGTAGTACTCAATTATCGCTAATTAACAAAACTCATATAAATATTTCCGATAAAAAGATATAAATATGGGGCTGAATACATTTAATCAAATAATAAAAGGATAATAACAATGAAATGTCTGACATAGAAACTATGTTTAAACACATTTTAATATATTGCTGTTTTAACATTCATACTGAACTAATTGTCAGACTTGTTCGCTAAACGGTCGCCGGTATTTCCATATCATCTCTCCAAGTACGCAACTTCTCCTTATAAGTTCTAATAGCAATTTAGCGACATTAATTATCGTTCGCCTAAACACTTTATGTCTTTAAAAGACATTGGTGTCAATATTAGTCATCATAAAAACAAAAACTTGATTTGCTTAAATATATTTTAAACTCTTCAAGTATAAACAGCCTATATTCTGGAACAGAACGATTTGTACCTTCCATGTTGTCAAAAGATGTAACAATAACATTAGCTCATTTGCTGCCAACAAATTTAATATTTTAACTGTTACAATGTGGTACATATCGTATAAGTAGTGCAATAATAAGGTCGTTATGTCCACGAGCCAAGTTGAACGACTCGGAATGGCTATATAAACGACTGCGACAACGTTTCACATATTCAGTCATTCACTGAAACAAAATCATAAACTGTAAAATAAATTAACTCCGTAATTTTAATGGTTTATAACAAATGTTTCAGATATATGTTTGATCTATAACACTTACATGCTTCTGTAACTACTGGCCTTGAGATTTTACAGGCGATTGTAACAAAACTTTTGCTGTATAAAATCAAAGTCATTTTTAGGCTTATGTTTCTTAAGTATATATGGAGAACTACACATATAAAGCGACTATTTACATTATTAACTTTGCACTATGATGCCAGCGAGGCTGTAAATGAACGCTGTTTGAATGAATAATCACATAATCCAAAATTTTCGCAATAGACGCAATAGAGTTCGGAATAGATTGTATATTCTAGTGTTAAAAATTCTTACTCAAATCGATCATCGAATCATAACACCGTAAAATGTTATTTTCAAACGATTATCTTTTTTTTTAATAACTTTTTTGATTACGTCACCATTTTTACAAGACAGCGAGACTTTTTTCATGTCACCTATGCACTTATTTTCATTTATCAAGATAACTACATAGTAGCAGTTATCGAAACTAGGAGAACAATATTATCGCAATAAATTCGCAATTCAACCGCTCCTGCCTTATCTAATTTGTTTATCGCCAATACTAAACTATTGCGCTTGCGCTAAGAAATACGAGTTTCAGATCCTCCGATCCATAAATCCCTTTACAGCCACTTTTACTCAACACGGCTTTTATGTCGTCGTTTCTTTGTTTTATTGCTATACAAAGAGATGATTAACATAGTCAAATGCATTGCATTACATTGAAATTAACGATAATAGAACTAGTGTACTGTAATTATTTTTGTCCTTCAATTATTGAGATTTAATGAGAAACTGTTAAAAAATAACTAATAAAAAATATAAAACGATTGAAGTTAATTTCTATACCGGCTTTCACAAACTTTAAGATCTCATTACATAGAAAGAAGCAAACTTAAATGTCTTACGTGAGCTTTAAATAGATGGTGCAATAAAATTTTTAGCAGAATATAAAATATGTTATAAATTCCATATTAACATAAAATGTCATCCACTAGACGTTTTAAAGAAATATATCCGAAGTTAAATATAAAAATGTATTTCAACACTATTTATATAGCTAGTAACATATTCTTAACTTGGAACATATTATATTTAAATTAAAGTTGCGTAAAACAAATATCAAATCAAATCATAGATACAAAAACAAAGAATATTCATTTTAAAAATACATCACGTAAGTGCTATTGAATAATAATCTTTAACTTAAAGTACATACAGTATTTTTTACAAGTAAAAGCAACACCTCTTAAGAATATGTCCCGAAGCGGTTTTTCAAACACCCCCTTAAAGTGGGCTTGTTCTCAAATATAGGTGAAGAGCCTATTCATTCACAGGTTCACAAGGCTGAGAAGTTACTAGGTAAAAGTTATAACATGTACATTATATGACGACATACTACGTCACTCGTAGTTCAGATCCTTACTAATTTAATCAATTCCTGCACATAGTTCACACTCTCCTTCTATGTACATAACCTGTTCAAATTTAAAGTCAATTTTCTTTTAAATATATATCTATTAATGAATTTGCGAAAAAAATATTAGTATGGATTAAAAAACTTCGTGTTCGATAGCGTACGAATTGAATTTTTATATTACTTTTTATCATCAACATATGTTTTAAGAACAGATAATAAACAGCAGTAAATTCTGCGTTGTAGCTCTGAAGGTGCTTATGGAAGAAATTTTAGAGATAAAAAGTAACCTATAAATCTATTACAATACCACCTGCCACTGCTTCAACCTGTTTTATATTTATTATTTCAATATTTATATAAATTCAATACTGTATGTTGGATTGAAATGTTGGTTTGATATTACAATACCTAGAAACCTCAATTTTATAGATGATTGCTGATTTAATGAATATACCTTTACTACCAAAATATACAGTTTTAATAAAAGTAAATTCCAAAACAATGTACGCGAATCAATCACTCAACGGCTCATTGTTAAAGCAAATTCACTACGTACGTACCTACACAGACAATTTTGTTGAATGAAACAATTCCCCCAGCACTAAAGTAGTTTAATCCATGTTTCGTACACTGGATTAAATTACAGTATTACTACAACAATATATGTTGTACCAAAGAGATCCGTGTAGTTGTTCAATTTCAGGCACAATAGCGTTTACAAGAAGGTTAGATTGCTTAAGACAAAGCCATAAACGTCACTATAGAATTAATGAAACTGTTATGTTAATGATACAAATTTAGTAAACGTAATATTTTATTAATAACTTAATGTTATATACTGTGTATAAATTTTATGGTTTAAATGGTTGACCTACATCGATGTCTGTCCATTATTAGGACTGTCCAAATTTAATCATATCCCATTCTGTAATTTTTAATATTAAAAAAAATGGAAGTAGTATTACAACAGTCATTTTTTTATTTTGTGAAATATGAATGCGTGTTTTTCATACGATTTTATAACAAACTCCCAGACGTTCTAGAAATGTAATTTAACAAATTAAATCCTTTATGAAAAGAAAATTAAATTAAATGGATCAATTACTCTAGCCTAAGTAAAATAATTTAATATTATATTGCAATAATGATGGTAAAAAAGTCCCTAGAAACTTTAGATTGTAAGTCGATCGTCAATATCATCATCAGAAGTACATTGAAATGAATGTGTGGAAAAATCTATATTTGACAATTCTAAAGTGCTATTAAAGCCAACTTAAATAAAGAAGTTTTGAATTTGAATAACTGTTGCGATTATTTAGATCCAAAGTTATAAATTATTAGGTGATCTGCCTCAAGTGGTTTACTTCATTTAGTATACTCAACATAACTCGTTATTTGATTTTGATATCGACAAAAACCACATTATTATTTCTGTTTTTGGGTCTAGCTTTTAACATTTCTTTCCAATATTGAATTTATTCTATTCTATTGAATTGCTTTCGTTGTAATTGAAGTAAGATTTTATAATCTTAAAACATTTCAAATGAACAGGAAAGTCGTATTGTTTAAAAATTCGCTATATATAAAATTATATTAAAAACCCTTTACACACAAAATGTAAAACAAAGGCGGGGTAGTTATACACCTTTATTATAACTCAGGAGCAGCTGGATTGATTTTAATTATTTGTATTTTTTTCCGCCTCGAATAGCAGTGCAATTATTAAAATATTGAAACATGTACAAAAACAAAATGCTGTAAGTCTCAAAACTATTCACCAAATTAATTTGAAATTCGCCATATATCTTCCTTTTGCAACCAGAATTGAGTATAATAGATCACTTGCTGAAAAATGTCCAAAACTAGACTATAGACATACTAAGTTTCCTAACTTTGACGACTTCCAGCCCCCGAACAAGCCGGATTCCGAAAAGGCTGTAGTACCATAGACCACATCTTTACGCTGCGGCAGATTATACAGAAGACCGAGGAGTATAAATCGGCCACTTTGCTTGGCGTTCGTGTACTATGAGAAAGCCTTGGATTCGGTGGAAACATGGGCCGTGTTGAAATCTTTGCAGAGATGCCAAATTGACCACCGGTATATACACGTATTGAAGTGTCTGTACGAAAACGCCACTATGTCAGTCCGTATACAGGACCAAAGCACAGCGTCTATCCAACTGCAGCGTGGAGTGCGACAGGGAGATGTTATCTCCCCGAAGCTCTTTACTGCGGCGTTGGAGGACCTGTTTAAGCTTATGGAGTGGAACGGACTGGGCATCAACATCAACGGCGAGTACATCACTCATCTACGGTTTGCCGACGACGTGGTCATTATGGCAGAGACTCTGGAAGATCTCAATGCAATGCTCGATGACCTCAGCAGAGCTTCTCGACAGGTGGGCCTAAAAATGAACATGGATAAGACGAAAGTTATGTCCAATATCCATGTTCCGCTCCACCCAGTCATCGTTGAGAACTCTACACTCGAAATTGTTGACGAGTATACATACCTGGGACACATAGTCCAGCTAGGTAGGTCCAATTTCGAGAAAGAGGTCAACCGCCGAATCCAACTCGGTTGGGCAGCGTTCGGGAAGTTCCGGAAGACTTTTTCGTCCAATATCCCTCAGTGCCTGAAGACCAAACTCTTCGAACAGTGCGTGTTGCCAGTGATGACCTACGGCTCCGAAACGTGGTCGCTGACTATGGGCCTCATTCGAAAGCTCAGAGTCACTCAGCGTGCGATGGAGAGGACTATGCTCGGAGTTTCTCTACGCGATTAAATCAGAAATGAGGAGATCCATAGCAGAACCAAAGTCACCGAGATAGCCCTACGAATCGCGAACCTGAAGTGGCAATGGGCGGGACACATAGTCCGACAGACCGATGGACGTTGGGGCCCGAAGGTGCTGGAGTGGCGACCCCGCACCGGGCGGCGCAGTGTAGGGAGACACCCCACAAATTGGACCGACGACATAAAGAGGATCGCCGGTAGCCGCTGGAGCCAGGCGGCACAAGAACGGGCCTTGTAGACGTCATTACGTGAGACTTATGTCCAGCAGTGGACGTCCATCGGTTGAAGTGACGACGACGACGACGAAGTTTCCTAATATTCCCACGGGATTATAAAAATGCCGGATAACCGCGGGGACTACCTAGCAATGTAAAAAAAAAGAACATTTTACTATGACATAAATCCTAATAATGAATGGTAGCGATATCTTTCTCTGCAAATTGAGCTTAAATTTTCATTAAACAGCAGTGAACAGAAGTTGATTGGGCGTGAAACAAAGAGCACGTTATTGGGTTAGCGACATGAACGGCGGCTTTTGTTGGGCGACCTAACGAGTTCAGATGCTCGACCTTGTGATTAAGGTTTCAGAAAATTATACATCGATTCACACACCAAAATGATTCTACATATAAACTAAATACTGCGAGATACAATTTCCTAAACTTGTCTCCGCTTTTACGGACGTAAGAACAACCACTTGACACTGACGCATAAAGATTTTCAATCGTTAATAAAACACCTTTTTATTCGTCTTCCCAACTTCAAATACATTTTTGAAATGCTATTGGATGATACTTCATGTACATTTTCTCAAATATTAATTCATTATCAAAATTTAAACTTACTTGCGAAAACTCGTAATCGCCACCTATAGAAAGCTCACGTAAAAAGTTTAATGGTTTCTTTCTATGTAATGAGTTAAAGAAGTTCGTGTAGGAATTTATTTTGTTTGTTGTGAATGTTTTGTGTTGACTTACAAGGGTCAATTTATGTAAACTAATTTCTTAATATATTTTTATATATCCTGGAAACCTGTCTATTCCAAGTATCTTAATTATCGTAAGCAATTCCCGCAACCGCTGCTAATTGTGCCAATCTTAAATAAGTTTGCATGGCTTTTCTTTTTTAATATGTTTTCCTTTTCCTTGATTGTGATGTTTGGTCAAGGCCTGTGTCCATGTCTGAAGTCTGTATCTATAGTTGTGGTTATCTTTTCTATTATCATAAATGCATCTTTGCACTACAGCGACTTATAAAGATAGTATTCATAAAGAGTGTAACATCTGTTTCTATTTGCCTGAGATATATAATTCATGAATAAAACAGTTGAACGTATAACAATTTTTCCGTCAGTCTTCATCGGCGTAATGAAGAAAAATATATATTTATTACACAATATACAATACTGTTTTATTTCTCTTATATTTAAGTTTATTTCATTGTATATTATTATCATTTAAATAAATACTTTATACAAAATAAGTCCATTTTAATGTGGCTTAATAATGGATATATTAATTTTCATAGTATAATAATAGTATAATATATTAGTATATATTAGTAATATATTAGTAATTAGAAAGTTTCATATAAAATTATATTCATAAATTTGATTACTTCAGTTTTTTTAATAGGCCGCATTTTTAATGAAGGCTAAGATCTAAGTAATGATAATCAAAAATATGTTGCACAAATTGAACAACTAGATTTTAATATGTACTATATCAAAGAAACGCTTCAATACCACAATTTTTAATATTCCGCTTGAAAAGAAACATCCGAAGCTCAGAAAACAGTCACAATAAGCGCTGTATATATCTCATGCCTATTATTCCTTAGAAGAGCGGGACTTTTTCCATTATATATCTGGTGTTGAATAGACAAAGGCCTTTTTTTACTTTTCTATTGTTGCCTCTCTCAGCTTCTTGACATTTCAAGAAAAAAATAAAGCCTCTCGAATATACTACACCACTCCCCTTAGAAACTTTCTTATTTATTAGACATTTTAATAAAATAAACGTATTAGATTTCAACCTCACAAATCGAGCGAAATATTATAGCCGCGATAATTTATATTTAGTGCAAACACTGGATGCATTCATTGTACCAATTTATTGTTTAAATATTTGTTATGATATATGCGAAACACGACTGAGTTTATATTTTTAATTTCTGACCTTGTCCTTTTACAACCTAAGACTACCTTTGAATTGGATTCATCCGGGCTGAATTCGTTAGTAAAAAACTATACAAGAAGTAAACCTGCATATAATGAATGATTACGAGTAGTCTTACTGAAATAATAAAACACGACATTAGGAAGCCACAATTCACCACCGTCTTCACATTACCACTTCATTGCGAATTGTGCTAAATACATAACTAAGGTCAAATAATAAATATTCAAATTTTTATTACGTTGTATATTAAGAATATTTTCCTTAATTGAATAAGTTTTTGTTGTTTAAAATAAGTAAAAAATGAAAACAACAATTTATTTTAATTTTTTTCTGTAATTTAAAATATTTTTTAAACGTCCACTTACAAAACTCATAAGCCCCTAGTATTATTAGTACAATTAATAAATTTTATTACAAACCAATCCGGTCTTTCGAAATGTATATCTTGATTTCAAATTCAATGGTGACGACTGAAGGGATTTAAACATTTCTGATGAATAATGTTTAAAGATCCCGTATGAATTATGGTCGTTATAAATATTCATTATTTCATTAACATTGAAATTTGGACCAGAAATTTTCATCAACCATCAATTATGCCCCCAATGCAGACGGTTATAATTGACGTATTCTACAAACTTAACCAGACACATCTAAGTATATGTTGGACCAATTAAAAGTTATGTAGGCATACCAGCGATGTCATTCTATAAGAACATTTTACCGTTCGATACGATTTATATTATGTTTTTAATGTTACACCTTAACCTAAAGAATGGCACAACCGATTGTATTTATATTTAACTCATTGTATACCTCTCCGCCCCGAATAGTTGAATAACCATTAAAATATTGGAAAATATATAAAATATTACATTGAGCTCTCATCAACTCATCACGAGATATTCAAAAACTATTCGCCCGATTGACTTGATATAAGGTATATATATTCTTTTCGCCAAGTTGACTTTCAAAACGAACTGGTTTCACCATATTTCTAGGTATCGAGAACTAAGCGGGAAGCACTTCAAGAAATAGCTAATACAGAAATAAAATTATAATTTTACAGGTGATAATAGATATAGCATATAAAAAGAAAATCACAAATCACAAAAACGAAAAAAATGGTTTCTTTTATTGACTACTATCTTCGCTTATTGTTAACTTATAGAAACATGTTTAAATGTAGTTAATTACTCAGTTGGCATTACCGGATGGCAACAATGTTTAAATTATAGCACAATATGGAACTTTATTCAGTTATCGTCGCCCCATTTTCAATGACAATTTTTATAGAATATTAATATAGAGGCATGAAGCTCTCACAAACCTTTTATTCCACCGACGAAAAAATAAATAAAAAAACTGTATATCTTAGCAATATGTGGCTTTATTTTTGATGAAGCTTTTACCATAAATAATTATATCTACATAATCATGGTATAAGTTTAATAATCGTTGTTCGTTGGCTAACAACGTAAGCTTGAAGACATTTCTTAAGCCTTAACTCTATTTTAACAAATGGCTATGGTCTCGTCGGGTTACACTGTAAGTCACTTTCTGTTAAATGAAAAAGGAAGCCCCCGAAACTAATGGAGATTTCAGTAATAAATTATCATTTCAGGTATAAGTTGAGATTACAATTTAAAAGAAAAAAGGTTATTTGATATGCTCCCCAGACCGTGTAATCCTACAACAACTAACTATATTAAAAAATATGAATGAATGGACTAATTCTCTATTTCATAAGCATATATGACAAATTATATTGAAATTTAAGAAAAAAATTATTACACATAAATTACATTGAATACTTATGTACATAAATGTTATACTTTTAGCTTTGAACTGGAATGAATATAACTTTCCATATGAAAAGAACTCAGTCTTTCTATAAATTTTTCGCAAATGCTTAGCTTTGCAGTCAAAGGAGGACGGACCCCTTTGATTCATGCTTTAAAAGGCGATCATGCAAAGGTGAAGAAATTGAATGCTACATACAAGTAATTTTATTGATTTTGCGTTTTCCAATTCCAATTGATTAGTTTTTAATTTACACCTGAAAAAGTCGGATTTGGAAATGGTTTTAGTATAGCATGGCAGCCCTAAGACCAGGTAATATTTACCCTGCATTATCTTTTTATACGAGTATAATTCGATCGAAGATGATAGCCAAACATTTTTCTTAGATTACGTGGACTATGAGAAAGCTTTAGAACGGATGGAAACCTACGCAGTATTGAGGCTCTTTTAGAGATGCCGAATCAACTATCGATATATAAACCACTAAACACAATTAAAAAAAGTTGCGTTCCCAACATAACAGAAGATCAAGTCATCCAAAATTCTTCGATACCTGAAGACTAAAGTCATCGTTTATTGTGTTTTTCTATTGATCACCGATATTTATGGACCTCAGAAAACCGCTCAGCCTTGGGCAATGGAGAGGAACTATAAGTTTCTGTTTTGACCACATGAGGCGCTGTAACAACAGACGCCAGACAACTCCGCGTCAAGTGAACTCGTACAAGAAGTACAGACAACCTCAAGCGCAATAATTTGCAGGACTTAAGAAGCGCGGGATCGAGTCTTAAAACAAGTATTTGAAGAAATTTATGTCCAACATTAGACGAATAAAACGAAATTCAACTTGAACTTTGAATAAAATCAAATCAGTAGTCCCAGACAGAGTAGACAGCTGTGGTAAATGCAAATTCGTAAATGAAATGAATTGTAAAGTAATCTGAATTAATTGTTATGACAATAATTTAGGTACGTTCTATCTTATGAGCGAAAAGTTTTTTATAAATATTGCATCCAAAACACTCACATTGAATACTTACTTTAGTAGAACGTACTGTTAAAAGCAAAATAAAATGCAAACGAGTAACACCCCACATCGCTCGCCCACGTTGTAAGCCTTAGCACAAAAGGTCGCCATGAATTTCCTAATGTAATTAAACTTTCAAATAGAAGGGCGCTCGGCTGTACACCCGACCATTTAGCTTCAGATATATTAGTAGAGCGAAATGAGAAAATTACTGCAAAGGAATTTTAGTAGCTCCTTAATTATATTCCTGAGAAATTCTAAATACACGATTTACTGACTTCCCTTAT
Source organism: Elymnias hypermnestra (assembly GCA_015832385.1). Classification (NCBI taxonomy): domain Eukaryota; kingdom Metazoa; phylum Arthropoda; class Insecta; order Lepidoptera; family Nymphalidae; genus Elymnias; species Elymnias hypermnestra. The sequence continues at coordinate 2,867,565 of JACTOM010000030.1, read as the reverse complement.
AGAACGGAGTATGGATAGTTGGTAGTCATACTGATGTAACATCAAAAGAGAAACGGTGGATTTCTACAGTTTGGTATCCTAACCAATATTTTTACAATACTATTATGATAACCAGAGGATGCTTAGTCAGATAATCTTTCCGGTTACTAACTAAGAATGCGGGTAAGCGACCCCGGGTGCCTCGAGCGATTACTACCGCTCTTCAATCCCCTATCCGCGGCAGTAATGTCCTATACCTTACCCCAATGCTTCCCAAAACTCTCCTAATCCCATATTCCAAGCTCTCCTATCTAACTCCCATACCGATAAATGGCGGTATATCCATTCTCCGCTGACCTAAATGTCACAGACCGATAACGGGCAGCAGCGTTATCGGTGCGAGAGGGTCAGCACTGCGATCACCAACCCGCCTGCCAAGCGTGGTGATTACTGGCAAAACCACATATGATGACGACAAGGCAGCAACGGCCCCCAGTCCCCGGCAGCCCCGCTATTCCAAGCTCTGGCAGCGGTTTCGGTAACGGCGGGGCAGGGGGTGCTAAGAATCTCCGGAAGAGATTCCGCTGCCAACCCCGACGACTTGACCTGGCAACATACAACGCACGCACTTTGAGGACCGACGAAAAGATCTTCGAACTGGAAGAAGCAGTAAACAAGTTACACTGGGATATTATAGGATTGTCGGAAGTCCGTAGAGAGGGGGAGGACACGATAATCCTCAAATCCGGTAACTTGTTCTACTACCGGGAGGGCGAACACCAGTCCCAAGGTGGTGTCGGGTTCCTCGTCCACAAATCTCTCGTCAACAGCGTTGTAGAAGTTAACAGCGTGTCCAACAGGGTAGCGTACCTGATACTCAGAATTACCAAACGGTATTCGTTGAAGGTCATCCAGGTTTACGCACCCACATCATCGCATCCAGATGATGATGTAGAGGTTATGTATGAGGACATTTCCAAAGCCATGCATACCTCTAGGACCTTCTACAACGTTGTTATGGGTGATTTCAACGCAAAACTCGGCGAACGAAGCGGGGCAGAGTTGAGAGTGGGGCAATTTGGGTATGGGCAACGGAACCAGAGGGGACAGATGCTCGCTGATTTCATGGAAAAGGAGGGACTCTATATGATGAACTCTTTTTTCAAGAAACAGCCGCTCCGAAAATGGACCTGGCTGAGTCCTGATGGTTCCACGAGAAACGAGATTGACTTCATCATGTCTACGAAACGGAACATATTCAATGATGTCTCTGTGATCAATCAAGTGAAAACTGGGAGCGATCACCGTATGGTAAGAGGCACATTGAATATCAACGTACACCGAGAGCGGTTCAGACTGGTGAAGTCTACGCTCCGACCCACTCGCGCGCATATCCAAAACCCCGAGAGCTTTCAACTAGAGCTGCAAAACCGCTTCGCCTGCCTCGAGGATTGCGAATCTGTGGACGAGCTAAACGATAGGCTAGTGGAAACTGTCCATACGGTTGGGATGAAATTTTATAAACCCCGTAAAAAGCAAACCAAGAGATTCTCAGACCATACTCTTAATCTCATGGAACAGAGACATGCAATGAGCTTGCAGTCTACAGCAGACGCGTCCGCATATCGGCAGATCAATAGACAGATCTCTAAATCGCAAAAGCGTGATGTGCGACACTTTAATGCCGAGCGTATACGAGATACCATCGAACGCAACAAAGGCACTAAAGTGTTCGCAAAAGATTTGTCTATCGGTCAGAGCCAGTTGACGCGGCTGAAGACCCATAACGGCGAACTCATTGCATCTGGACCTGAGATTCGGAGGGAGGTTGAGAGCTTCTATGGACAGTTGTACACATCGACTTGCAAGCCTATTGATAGTTTGGCTAAAGATCCCCGTGCCAAACTGACCCGGCATTATACCGAAGATATCCCGGACGTCAGCTTGTACGAGATTAGTATGGCTCTCAAACAGATGAAGAACGGCAAGGCACCGGGTGATGACGGAATCACAGCGGAACTCCTGAAGGCGGGTGGAAAACCCATTCTTAAAGTCCTTCAGCGAATGTTCAATTCCGTCATCCTGGAAGGCACGGTGCCCAAGGCATGGCATAGGAGCGTGGTAGTTCTGTTCTTCAAGAAAGGTGACAACACCTTATTGAAGAACTATAGACCTATTGCGCTGCTAAGTCATGTCTATAAACTGTTCTCGAGGGTCATCACGAATCGTCTCGCTCGCAAGTTTGACGACTTCCAGCCTCCCGAACAAGCCGGATTCCGAAAAGGCTTTAGTACCATAGACCACATCTTTACGCTGCGGCAGATTATACAGAAGACCGAGGAGTATAATCGGCCACTTTGCTTGGCGTTCGTGGACTATGAGAAAGCCTTCGATTCGGTGGAAACATGGGCCGTGTTGAGATCTTTGCAGAGATGCCGAATTGACCACCGGTACATACACGTGTTGAAGTGTTTGTACGAAAACGCCACCATGTCAGTCCGTATACAGGACCAAAGCACAGCGTCTATCCAACTGCAGCGTGGAGTGCGACAGGGAGATGTTATCTCCCCGAAGCTCTTTACTGCGGCGTTGGAGGACCTGTTTAAGCTTATGGAGTGGAACGGACTGGGCATCAACATCAACGGCGAGTACATCACTCATCTACGGTTTGCCGACGACGTGGTCATTATGGCAGAGACTCTGGAAGATCTCAATGCAATGCTCGATGACCTCAGCAGAGCTTCTCGACAGGTGGGCCTAAAAATGAACATGGATAAGACGAAAGTTATGTCCAATATCCATGTTCCGCTCCACCCAGTCATCGTTGAGAACTCTACACTCGAAATTGTTGACGAGTATACATACCTGGGACACATAGTCCAGCTAGGTAGGTCCAATTTCGAGAAAGAGGTCAACCGCCGAATCCAACTCGGTTGGGCAGCGTTCGGGAAGTTCCGGAAGACTTTTTCGTCCAATATCCCTCAGTGCCTGAAGACCAAAGTCTTCGAACAGTGCGTGTTGCCAGTGATGACCTACGGTTCTGAGACGTGGTCGCTGACTATGGGCCTCATGCGGAAGCTCAGAGTCACTCAGCGTGCGATGGAGAGGGCTATGCTCGGAGTTTCTCTACGCGATCAAATCAGAAATGAGGAGATCTGTAGCAGAACCAAAGTCACCGACATAGCCCTACGAATCGCGAACCTGAAGTGGCAATGGGCGGGGCACATAGTCCGACGAACCGATGGACGTTGGGATCGGAAAGTGCTGGAATGGCGACCCCGCACTGGACGACGCAGTGTAGGAAGACACCCCACAAGGTGGACCGACGATATAAGGAGGATCGTCGGTAGCCGCTGGAGCCAGGCGGCATAAGATCGGGTCTTGTGGGCATCATTACGTGAGACCTATGTCCAGCAGTGGACGTCCATCGGTTGAAGCGACGACGAGCGATTATGATAACGGTAATTATAATATTTAAAATGTTTGTAACAGAAATATAATTTAAAAAAGTAGAAATCGTTCAAAATCTAAGGAGAGTAGGCCCATATAACTTTATGGTCAAATTTATAAAACAAATTATCAAAGTGAGTTTTATTGTTTAACATTACAGAGTAGTCTTCATTATTGAAGAAAAAAATAAGTTTTCAGTTAATTATATAACTTTCTCTGAAAAATAATAGTTACTTATATTTCTTTTTAAGTAGACACTTGCGTTTTATCATTTTTTTTACGTTTGAAACCATACTAAAGGCTTTGATTATTTAGGCCCGATCAAATCTGAAACCAACCATTTTCGCCAGTCGAATCATGCAAATTTACAAGGAAGTTACAACCTATAACCATTAAAACTACTATGGTTTCAAATGTTACGTTTGGACATTTCTGGGAACACAGGCCAAAGCAACAAGCCACTTTAACAACGTGTGTAAAATAAGAATAAATGTATCGTATTGCCAGTGGAAAATGAAGTTTAATCTTTAAAACTAAACTTCCACCTAGCTCTCAGATTTATATTTAACACCGAACACTTCACAAATTAGCTTACTCATCCCTTAACAAGGCTCGCCTCTTGGCATAAATGAGGAACAGATACCGTTGAAGTAATCTAAGGCGTACTGAAGTTTCTAAGATTCCATAAACAGTTTGAGCGAAATATGAAACTAACGATAAAATATAAATGTAAGGTAAACTACGAGTTTGATTTGAATATATTAAAATTTTAATTTTAAATCTAATAAAATATTAAACCATTCCACTTCGGCTAAACTTTATTTCTTTAATCCTTCGATTCAAAGGGTAGACAAACATATCCGTATTTTAATGAGAATGTTGTTACCCAATAAATATACATAAATAGTACAATATTTTAAATTATTATTATTCATATATCATATTTAATACTTGAAAGTGAAATTGAAAGATGAGCAACGAAAAAAATAATTAAAAATTACTGAGAAATGTTCGTAAATATTTGTATTGGAAGAATTTTCGTTTGTAAGCGTTCAGAAAATAATCAAAATCGGATTATACACGATCAAATAGAATAAAACTTCATTCGGACTTATTTCGAATTGCCTCCGACCGAGAAGTATTATTATCACTTTAAACGCTAAAATTTCCTTGGAACCACTCCTAGAGAAATGTAGTGTCCGTTTGACTAGAACATTCAATGGCAGATAACTGCCGCTTATAAGGAATTAATGTTAATACCTTTATATCTAAAAATTTCCGAGGGCCCTGCGGGCGTTTAAGTAACCCCAAAAAAATTATAGAAACTAAAGAAAATCATTCCGTGGTAGTAAATATTTTTCTTAGCTCTTTGCTATTACAGCAGTATATAATCTTGACAACTTTGTGTCGACCCGATTCTCTTTTACATTGATTTCTTTGCGATGTCTTCAGGTTCACACGTCCTTCTCATAAAAAAGTTGAAATGTTTTTACGTAGAACACTTGTGGTATTACCAATGTAACCGTAAATGTAGGTGATCATTATCGTGAAACGTACGACGCGATAGAACTTTGTTTTCTCAAGCGTGAACTGATAGACATCTTTGGAAATTGGAAGTGTTCATGTTAAACCTATCTTTATAGCTGAAAATATTGTATAAAATTTCACTGGTTGATAAGGTTTTGTACTCTTCGGCAGGTTTATTGCTATAAAAATGTGACTTAAATTAACATTGATATTGTTCCGATAAACAACACGCAATCAAAGAAAAAGTTCTACCAAAACTTATACTTACACTAAGACAACGCAACTTCTAGACTATGAAATCTCACTGGAAAGTCCACGTCCCGTAGAAGTATGTGAAAATCCCTGATTTATCAAACAAGTTTGTGAATCTAAACCATTCTTTCATCCAACTGGACTAAAAAAAATCATAAAAATCGTTCCAGCCATTTAGGAACAGGTCCGTGACATACACATGCACAGAAATATTTATATATATTATAAAGAAAATTTAACAAATGAACCTCACTTTTGCAGTGAACAGTACCATTTTATTAGATCTCGTAAAGAGCTTACTATAGAAATGATCCCATGAAGTAAGGTCTTAATAAAAACTTTTCCAGTGAACATTTCAGAATGACGTTTTATTGCATTATTTACATATGTCTGACGAACAAATGTAGAATAATCCTACTTTTAGGCAATCCTGATAGGGATACTAGAACAATTTTTATAAATTAATATAGTATAATCGTCGGTCCTTTTCAAGACGACCGGGCGTATTGATGTTGGTAAAAATTACGTTGAAAGAGCCCTTCACACTAACAGATGTAAAGAACTCTTTCAACATAATTTTTAACACGTCAAAATAATAAAGGCATGTTAAAAATCGTAACGACAAAATTCAATCAATAATTTCACGTATAAAAATATAAAATAACTTCCGTATAATAATGCAGAAAATCGAAAGTAATTTTCTAACGCTTCGCCTGCTCCATTCATTTTTCATTCAACAGTCATTCACTCAAGCGAAATAACGAGCCTCGACGCAACAGTTAGTTTTTCCCTCCGTAGGCTTTTAAAATGCTTTACAGTTCACTGCCTAAAGCGTTTATGAATCAAGGTGTACAGCTCTATGCGGTATAAAGGGAAATTTTACCGTTAACATAACCAATTTAAGCGTTATATAAGAAAAAAGGCTTCGAAAATGTAGGAGTTGAAGGTTATATCGGAATCCCCACGGGCTTTGCACGAGAAATTATGACGGTGAATAGGGGCTTACGGAATAATTTGTGAGGTGCTAAGTGGCCTCGATATTGCTCGTGTTTACCATTACATTATATTTTACGTAAGTAGTATAAACTTAGTAAACTCCTTAACCCTGATAACGAAATAACTTTGAATTTCTGTCTGTATAAAAGCATTTTAATAGTTTAGAACTTCTTGAAAAAGAAAATATGGTCACGAAGAATGTTATCGGTAGAAAATAAGTCAATGTCATTTGTATGTGTTTGTTAAGAGAGTGCGGAAATCAAGTAATTTCACTGGTTAAGTAAGATTTTACTACTTATCTTAAACTTACTATAACGCTTAAATGTAATCTCACCAGATAGTAAGAGGTAAAAGGCATGGTAGCAAGCTAGTTTTGTGAAATATACTCTGAAGCTTTTGTAAGTAATATACTAGAACTGGTATTTATGTATGCTTACTAATGTTAATGTTCCATGAAATAATGTCATACACATTTTTTTGTTTCATTAGCATTTCAAAGAAAATTAAATTTCTAAATGCGATAATTTAGTATTCATAATAGGTTGGGGTCGCAAATATTCGCATTTAAAAATATTATTTTAATCGAACTCAGTTCATGTAATTTCGTTTTAGAGGCAGTTTTTCAAGTACTGTTGGCGTTTGAATCTTTGGCAAAACATGTTTAACTTAGTATGACAAAACAATGTAGGAAGTTTTTATTCCTAATAAAATGGATTAGATGGACTTTATAAAAATACCTACAACAAAACCTTATCTAACATAATTGTTTTAAAACCACAAAAGTATCATAAAAATTATGTAAAAAATCTTCACCCATTTTATAAACAGTATTTGACAGTATACAAAAGAGGAGTCAATATACGAAACTTTGATAAAAAAAATATGTTGTGTTTATATGTATAGATTGTATAAAAGTAAACTTTTTTTGGACCGGTGGGTGCTATTTCAAATGGCAGCTATACTATAGAAGTAAATCTATACTAACAGACGATACTCGTTAAATAAAGGTAATAAACATTATATTGATTATATATATAATAAATATTGTATGTATGCATTCGTATATTTCTTATATAGCACCCGTATGTATTTATTTGTATATTATTGTATACCGCCTACCTTACTTAACATTAGGATTTTTTATTCGCCCAAAGGTTGCCTGGAAGAAATCGCTAAGTAGCGGTAAGGCTACCTCTTGTACTCGTGTATTTTTAATTGTATGTGTCTTTGTAATTGTGTACATTTACGGTGTATAATAAAGAGTATTCTATGTATTGATCTGTGTAATTGTATTAAAATAGAATCATGTCTGGGTTCACATACTCAGCATAATATGTCAGTAATCTTCCCTATTCATATATTATACAATTCATATCACATTTTTAACTTTATTGAGGGCTATATATACTGATTCGGGACTTAGAGCTTGGTTGTCTGGCACAAGTTCCGTATCACTGCGACCAACGACTAATGGTTCAAAACTATTCATAAAAGAACAATATATAACTAATTGTTTTAAACTTAAATTTTCGTGGTTTATTAACATATTGACTATTTGAATTTGCCAGTATCGTCGTGACCACGATCCATGCAACTGGGTCGAAATATCGGCAAAATTAAAAATTAAAAATCGCCATCGTGATATGTACCCGTTCAAATAGTCAATATAACAATATATAACTTTGAAATCGTTCTCACAAAGAACTATCAAATATGTGTAGTGTGGAGTAGGTATGTTTCAATATGGGATATGTGTAAATCTTACAATAAAGCGTTAAGTTATTTTTCATATTGTTTCGGAAATCAATTTTTAAGCCTTCAACGCGTACCCCAGTTTTGTCAACCCTTCACAGTTTGTGTTTACGTGAGGGAATTTTTAATAACACTGCTCTCACAAAAAACCGTTGACGGGTGAAAAAAGGTTTTCTCCATAGAAAAGAATGTAACTGTCACAGCGACTATGAAATCTGTGCCCTGGTTTGTGTTTAGCTACCATAAATAATTCTCTGAGGGTTAAAGGGCTTTACTATAAAGGAAAACAATTAATTCTTCTCCAATTAAATGTTGACTTATAAAATTCCTTTTCTGAATTAATATTAAATCGAACTTAAAATTATGTTCATGTATCAGTTGAACATAATATGTGGGAAAAAAACTTAAATTTGATTTCAAAGTAAAAGCCTAATTCAATAAAGAATTTGTGATTTGATTTGAAGGTACACTGAGTTACTTTCAAAAAATACTTTTTGATATTAAAAGTATTGGAAAGGAACCTTTATATTCGCCAAGGAAAAATTAGTAAACTAGATGCAAACGATATTATCATTTCATTAAAATTCAAACCAACAAGAAGTATATAAAGTCGAATTCCTTGCAATTTTAAAGAAAAATTTGAATGAATAAGCAAAGCAAGATCTTTTGTAGAAATTCTCTAAATTAATCCTGGGAGTGAAAATAAGAAATATTTTTCAGGAGTGGTAAATAAGATTAATATTACAAGATCCGGGGTTTCCAAGGGCCGCATATAAATCACTTAGCTAACGCATTTACGGCTAACCAGAAATATTGCGAAGTTTTATATAGAAAACAAATTTTATCACATTGGTATTCGAATGCGGATAAACCGGGCACTGATTATAACTGTATTTGCAAAATATTATTATTTACAATATAAAACAATGAAAGGCAATTGCTACGCCATCTAGCATGAAATTCTTGATTTTTTATACTATATAAAAATGTATAACTTAAACGCGAGCTTTTAATGAATAACGCTGCGTAAGTTTTCGCAAAATAAATTTAATAATTAAATTATCATTCATCAATTGTCGTTGATTTGATAGCGTCTGCGATAATCCGAGACTTTTTTGTTTTGGGAAAACCTGAGATTTTGAATACTTCACAGAAGAATTTATATTACTCTAAAACATTTGTGTAAATAGGTGTATTCCGGAAAGTTTTATGTATATTTTATTTACACAAACTAATTTAGACATTTATACCTTAGACCACACGAAGGATTGCTTTACTTATAAAATCCGTGAAAGGTTAAAATCGCAAACTTGTAATCAAGGAAAGTAAACTAAACCTAAGCTCTAAATCTCTTCTCCCCAACGAATGATAAATGAAGAAGGATTATGTAGGAATTATTTCGTGAAATACCCTCAGGTCGGCTACACTACAAAAAGAAGTGTAGCTGTGTAGCTACACATAAAAAAAACAAGTAACAAATAATTACATTTTTTACTAAAATATCAGAAATCTACATAAAAGATACGTTTATTGAAGTCCTCATTATAAATATATCACATTCAATTTTTTACCTTTGGATACAAAACATGCCATAATCCATCTGGAAGAAAACTTTTGACTTCAGCTTTCTGAGAAAAAAGATTTTACTCTGCAGAAGTTTGTAATATTTTCTTACGAATGTTTTATACACGTTTGGAACAAACTGCTTTTCATAAAAGATACACGTACCGACGTAAAGTTAGGTTAGAATCAGACGAAACCTGGAGAACGAATTATGAATATTTTATACAAAGTTAGAATAATAGAACGCAATGTCTGAATTACAAAACGGACAATAGAAATATATACCTTATTTGCTTTTTTTATTTTCATCGGTCTATCATAAAAGTTCAGAAAAATATCGATACAGCTCATTTTATAGCTTTAGCAATTTAATTTTATTTAAATTTTTTACCATTTCATAATGTTCCCCTTTTGTAAGTAAAAGCTTTAGTATTATAAAGGCTAATAGTTCATAAAATCGTGTTTCTCTTGTTACATAATGCAAAAACAAATACGTTAAAATATAATTTATATCGTGTCAAGACATGCATCATTACAATTTATTGTTATTAGTGTTACGTGGCAGTTACTGCAATTGTTCGAATATATTATTGCACACATATCTACTTACAACTTTACAAGAATGATTTTTTTTTTTTTGATGAGTCAATAATATAACATTTCTTATTGTACCATTGTAATATGTAAATATATAAATTTACAATACAACCCTATTCTAAAGTAACGATTTTTGTGAGGCAACCATATGGTTGGCTAGATGTCCTTTTTAAGTATATAAAATTTCACTTACTTCTAATTAAAATCTAACATTCTTTACTACGAATTTCGGTAATACACTAACTGAACTAAAATACTTTTGACAGCTTCAATGGCGCAGTAGTGTAAGCAGTAGCTCGACTGCGGTCGGGCGAATTTAGTTAATTTCTTTTTCTAATTTTTCTGAGCCAGGACCGGTGCGTGGTACAGGTAACCGGTTACCACTCTACCAGCAAAGACATAACGAAAATCAAGATATTTGTATTCCAGAACGGTACTGTGGGTACTAACATATAAAAGGTGAATTGCCTCTTACCACCGCGCTTTCATCTTAGGCTATATCTTCACTTCCTATCAGGTGTGTACACAGTGAAGTGCTAACGTGTCAGCAATAAAAGAAAACCTTTATATGACAACGAGACATAGAAAAGTTTTGCGTTTGATAACAAAATAATAAACCTTAACCATCGGAAAAATACCCTAATTACTTTGGGGAGAACAGCTAATAACCTTAGATGTTATAATAGGACCACGCGTAGATGTTGTTATTATACTTACTATAACGTCTGAAGGAATTAAAACGTCAAAAAAAGTTATCAGTATGATAGTAAAAAACACAATGTATACTGTTAGTATGAAAAATACACTGACCTGTTTGTCCATAGGCGAAGATACATGCGTTGTAACCTTCAAAGGCATTATCAAGGATGTCGCGACCAAGACATTCGAACACTGTTTTCTGTGAGGCAAAATGAGGCAATGTAGGTTCTAACGAGTAGAAACAGTGGTCGAAGGCGAATGTCTTTGGTTGTTTTCTGGAACAAATGAAAAATCTTCTTTATATATATTTCTTTCATATGTATGTATGGCATCGAACACGTCCTATAGCAATTTTGATGATTTTTTGTGTATATTCATATGGATTCATAAATAATTTAAATTGACAATTCGAGTCGCATTTCTCTATATTGCCACGAAACCGAAACCTACGTCAAACAGCTAATATGTACCTCAGACAACATTTTTTTATATATTGCTTATTCTATCGCCAATAAACTAAGTAAGCATGGGTTTGTAACTTGCAGTTATTTTTTATACTGCATTGAATAATAGGTGGCACTCTGGTCTATCATTAAAATCACCATAGAAACGTTGGTATCTATAACAAGTCAACTATTACGCAAAGTTGTATTAGTTATTTTGAGATAATAAATTAGTTTTCAAATTTTAAATAATTGATTTAATCTCGTGATATGTTAACAAAATATACAGTTTTGCAGTTATAAATAAAGTTTAAAAATAACTCCTAATGTCGATGAAAATCATAATACATTTTATACACAAAAATAGTTCTTATATTCGCAGCTTAACTTAAGTTAGATATTCAAGGCACACTGAAGAATATTTCTCATTTAATAAAAGATTTTACCACAAAAAAATATATTGACTTCAGGTAATAATAACTCTCTAGAAAAGAAAAATTGTAGAGCTTTAGTTTCCATAATCCCCAACAACCTTATACTGTAGTTATTAGCAATTCTCCCGCGGGAAGAGATTATTTTCTTATTTATAGTTGCTTGGAAATTATGGCTCTTAAAATAGGCGTTAAAAATGTATTTTTTATATTTCTCAGCACACTAGCAACTAGATAATAACGTGAATTTTGAGTATGATTTTTATTAAGTAAATGAAAGATTACAAGATAGCCTGGACATGTGAAAACGACATTTAAATTTGGTTTTAATTATATTATATCTTCTTTTAATATTTTATAATATTATGGGATTTGTTACACTAACTTAAAAAGTAATAATGTTATTATATGTTTGACTACTCTTTTATGGAATAGTATATAAAACAATAGTGTGCTTTAAAATTCATTTTGTGCTTTCAAAACTTAGCACATACGCATTGTTATAATACAATATTACTCATCATTTACTTGGCCTTATCCCACTAGGTGGGGTCGGCACAGCATGTTTCCCTTCGCCACTTCACTCTATCCGCTGTCATTTCTACATTCACACCCCTTACACACATATCCTGTTTCACACAGCTCATGGACACTTTTTTGGTCGCTCTCTCCTGGCCCTGCCGCTTACCATCATATACAGGGCCCTCTTGCATACAAGGCTATTCTCCTTTCTCATAACATGCAAATACCAGGAAAGCCTTCCACTCCTTAACTGCTCCGTCACTGGCGCTACTTTCACACTTCCTCTAATATACTCATTCCTAATCGTATCTAATTTTGTCACTCCACACATCCATCTCAACATTTGCATCTCCGCTGCATGCAATTTCCTTTCATTATATAATACAATATTACTTCGTATTGCTAAGGGCAAAATATATATAAGTAGAGTTGAATGACATCCGTAACATAAACGTACCGACATATTTAACGGTACAAAAAAAAGGTGCTCATCAGGAAGCTGGTTTGGGTTGATTTGTGTCTGCCAAGGCTCCAAGGCTCAATATAAATCATCGTAGAAACAGGTTAACTTTTGCTTAGGAACGTCGACTTCGGAACGCGGACCAATGGAGTATTTGTTTAGTGATGAGTGCAGAATTATCTTAAATCTAATTGACGGCACTCAAATAAAATACAGACGCAAAGGAGTACGACACATTCAGACAAATTTTGAAACTACAGTTGCACACGGTGGTGGATCAATAATGGTTTAGGGGGGCATTTGACAGAGGGAGTCTGACTGCAGACCGCTATATCAGAGAACTTTTAGAAGAAAATGTCGTACCGTTTGCCCCATATATTGGTGACGAATTCGTTTTTATGCAGGATAATGCTCGGCCGCATACCGCTCGGGTAACTCAAGCATAACTTAATAAAATGAATATCACTGTCATGGAGTGGCCGGCACGTTTGGGTCTGCGAATCGCCGTAGTTGAGGAATGGCGGAAACTATCCCAGGAGACTTTCGATAACGCAATTCCCAGTATGCCTAGACGGGCATAACTTTAATAATATTAATCATTATTTTTCTAATTACATTAATTGTTATTTTAATATAATTTTTTTTTAATTTAATTTTCACTTTTCCCGGTTACATAAAAAGTTCAAAAATGTACCATTTTTCACAAATAGCCTTTACTCGCAAAATGTGTTCTTAATGTGATCTTATTTTAATTAAAACAAATGAAACTTTAAATAACAAAAGAAGTGCAGTAAGTAGATTTTAAAATAAAACCATATTTTTTTAATTATAAACTTTTTTTGTGTTCCGCTTCATATGTCGGTGCGTCTATATGCCATGCGTTTTTAAATATTCAACAAAAATTTAAACATGCAAAAGCATATTTTTGATTGGCTATCGAATATCTTACTCAATAGGCTATCAAATTTCGCTAGGAAAGATGCCGTCAACAACAATGTAAAAATGTACACTTGAAAAACCTGCCGCACAAAAAATTAAAACATTTCTCATGAATTACAGCAGACAGACACGAAAATGTGGGAACAGAATAAGGAATTTTATATTAAGATCGGAAAAGGGACAAAATGTGAAATGAAATAGCTCAGCCTGAGCATGGATACAATAACATGTAAGTCGTAAGAAATATTTTACTATATAAGATTGAAAAATAAAATGTAGTTTGCTAGCGGCAGATGCTAAGTTTAAACCTGTTTTCAAAATAAGAAAATTTTTAAATATTCTTTGTATCCAAGTATTACTGCATTTCCTTTACGGATATTTCTCAGACATTCTTAGTATTTGTAGTTATCGTCATTCGAAAATAATTCAGTCGAAATCAGCACTCGTTTAATCACATTTTTTTGATCCAACACAATCAAAACTAAATCCACTACAAACCGCTTTCTACGTGTCATTACAGTTTCTTTGCTGTAGTACTAGAGAATCATAAGTCATATTTCGCAATTTTGGGAAATGATATACTTTATTTAATGTCTATATATTCTTAGGCATAAATACAAACGAAGTTAGCGTCAGTACTATTCTTAAATAAAAAAAAGAAAGATTGTTTTAAAAGCTAACATAGTCCGCTTTGGAACGTGAAAACCCACCCTTTTATATTGATTCTTTCGAGTAATACTTTTGATACACTAAATGGTTTATAAAAATACATATATCATTAACCTTCTATGGCTGTTAGTTTACGATAAGCAATTCATAAATAAAAACTATACTTTACACTAAGCTCATTAATAACAATGGAAACAGTAAAATTTCTTTATTTTTAAAGTATGATATGGCTTTACAATACCACATATGTAACCAACGAGGCAGGTTGTTGTACTCTGACAGAACTTTTATAGAAGTGTTGAAAGTTTGAATAATATCAGGCGGTTTGAAAGTAAACACGTCTGATTATTCGGCTATAATATACAATTATTGCGATGGTATCCTGACCTGTCCTGAGTGTGCACACACATGGTATCCTGACCTGTCCTGAGCTCGCACATTTTTAATAAAAATAGACTATATTAGTCACCTGTGAGCCCACGAAAGAGGAACCAAAATCGGCTAGGACCTTATTTTTTATTATTATGCATATATCTAAGGAGTCATATAAGTATAAAAACTATTAATAATTAATTTATAATATACGTACGTCAAGGATTAAAATTGCAGCATAAAAACTGATAATGCTTTTCAAATATTCATACGTTTCTTGAAACACAAATGCCATATATAAAACTTGGGCTCTATACCTTAAATGTTTTCATATGAATTGTTTTCTCACACGAACAAAGAATTGCTCTTTTAACTCTCTGCTCACAGTAGCGGTAAATGAAGACGAGATGTGACGTGCTACGTGACAACAGGACGCCGGAAGTTACTGCAATGTTTGCTAGAGTACCCGCTATTTGGCAATTTGCCAGACATTCATGATGTAAAAAGGAACCGCAAAGAAATTTCAAAGCTGAATTTTTAAAATAGAATAGTGCCATACTAATATTAATAAGTTTAAGAATCTTAGATATATATAATATTTAAACCTGATACATTTAATATTTTCATTCAAGTTTTTAATCTATTTTACTAAAACACTAAGACCTATACAAACGCACACCTAATGAGTTAGGTGTGCGTTGGTATAGGTATAGCAACGAAAGTTGTTATAACAAAGTAAGTTGTTATAACAAAGAGTAGCGGTAAAAAAACGTAGGACTAAAACGTCACTACCATATCTGTAGTATTACAATATCTCCTAAAGGGGTTTTCTAGTGTGTGGATAAATGCATTACGGAGTATTGTTGCTGCAGAATACTGCTCTTTGTAAAAGGGACACGCACGCATGATCGCGTAGAAATTACAAACATCAAATTTCTAGTTAAATCGACTTGCCTAAAATTCAAATGCTTCTTATCGAGACTGTTAAGTATACTTAGGTTTATAGCAAAATAGGGACGAAACCTGTACAAACAATAGCAGTGATAAGGTTCGAACTGGAAATTTTTCCAACTGACTTTTGAAGTTCTCAAAATTACACGTTATTCATGTGACATTTTAAATGTATTATTTCATTGCTGAAAAATGTCACAAATTAATATTTGCGCTACCTAAATACAAAGTTGAATCGAATACTTCAGCCTTAAGAATTGTAAGTAAACGCACCCACCCATGTGACTTTTTTCGGCTTCGTAACCATTCAGCGATAACTTCTCGCTTAATTTTTTATACCATTTTATATTCGTAAAACCAATGTTCTATACAATTTATTTGGGACGGTCCAAAATAAAAGCATTGCGTAAAAAAACTTTACAGAAGGGGATACATATTTAATAAGAGATTTTATGTTACTAATTTGAAAGTCGTAACCACACAAGAGCTCTGTAGATGAGACAGAATTTTAATATGAAATACGTAGTATTGCGTAGTCCTCGTTCCGTGTAGGTACTTGTTATACAGCACAATTTCAACGTGAATGAGAATATAACGAGCGCCGGTAAAGCGGAAAATTGCAACTTTACCCCGTAAACTACGGAACCATTAGGATATATTATAACACAGGAATTAGGGCAGATCGCTGCTTGTTATCCGTTAGCAAAATTATAACATATAAGCCCATATTGTGAAAAACGGGCAACAAATCAAGTGGTTAAAATTTATGAATTCCGTAAAATGATTATTGGATATAACGATCTCTCACTGGTAAATACAAAATCAATCGATCGAGTTGTGTATATGTCGATTTTGCATTAATAATGATACCTTATATTATAACCTAGCTGACCCGCGTGTCTATGTAACTTAAAAGAGAGAACAAAATTGGTTATCATAAAAAATGTTATAATAAGTCACCCCTTCAAAGTAGACAGAGCGGACTTTTTTTAACTTGTGAAGAGGAAAAACTCGGTGATACATAATTATTGCATGACTTAAATCACTTACACAACGGAAGGTTATAAAAGGAATACATTTTTCCCGTTGATTACTATATTTTTCATTCATGCTCCACTAATGGTCGTAACGCGATTTTACATAGCCTTTTTCAATAAAGACAACCAACACTAAAACAATTTTTCAAGTTAACAAAGAAACTCTTCAAGGTTATAATATATTATATAAGCGTAGACAAGAAATAAGACTGTAGAGTAAAGCAAAGTAAGACAGTAAGTTAAATAGCACAAATAAAGTGCTTAAGGCCGCCTGCAATAATTCCTTCAGATCCTTTAGAAGTAAAAAAAAAATAGACACGCTCAATAAAATAGAATTCATTTTAGCGTCCTGTTTACTGTAATATCGCATTTATTACGCGTTTATAAAAGTTAAATGGTTTTCTTCTAATTATATCACATTATATTTACCGCAAAATAATTCTATAATCCTATAATTTTTATATTGTATATATTTATTTCTGAGCGCTTGGCTGTGACCACGCCAGATGGTAAGCGATAATACAATCTAAGATGGAAGCGCGCTAATTTGTTAAGAGATAATTTGCTTCTTATGGTTTCTCTACACAGCATCATACCGGGACACAAATCTCTTTGCTTAGCGGTACAACTTTGTTGGTAGCGTGGTAACTAGCCATGGCCGAAGCCTCTCACTGGTCCAGAGTCAGACAAAATAGAATATATATAAAAAATCACCCTGGAATCGAACCTGGAATGTATGCCGAGCAATGGACTGAGTGCTCGGCCACAAACATGAGGTCCTGGGTTCGAGACCCAGGTATGACCAATTCAAAAATGGATTTTGAGTTTTCTATTCAGATTGTCTCAATATTTTTTCGTAGTTGGGAAGTTCACGGTGCCACCGCCGTGTCTCGAAGAGCACGTTGGGCCGTCGATCCTGCGCCTGATCTATCTCCGGTCGTGTCGGATTGCCATCACATTGGACTATGAGAGTGAAGGAATAGAGACAACACTTGTGTACTATGCCTGCCAACCCATAGAGAAGCAGCGTGGTGGGTCTATGCTCTTAAAACCTTCTTTTCTATGAGTGAAGAGGGGAAGTCGCGCTTCGACGCTCGGAGCGCGCGGACATGTGTGAATATTACAACAGTTATAACAGTCGTGACGCGCGAACGTAATTGTAACGGACATTTTTGTGACTCATCGGACAGTTTGGTGCTTTGTGTTTTGTGTTTTGTGTTGGAACATTTAAACATTCTGCGTCGTTTAGTGTTAGTGTGTTGTGTAGGCGATACTACGGTATTGTAAGTACACTCTAATTTTTCGCTAGGCCACACCCCCGTCACCTAAAGGCGGGAACGTTAGGCATACACCTTAGATAGGTATTCATCCCCCTGTCTAGACAGGGGGAACCTAGTAGTGCCCGGGTCCAATATGGACCCGCAATTCGCGGAGGTGCGCTGGGAGGACCTTTTTAGGTACCTCCAGGCAAACCTGCCCGGTTTAATTAGTTCCTTTTCGGGACCGCCAAGACCCGCCTTGGCGCCGCCGTCGCGGGCGCCCTCAGCGCCGGCGAGCGGCGGTCGCCCCGCGCCGCGAGAACCGTTTCCCCCGCTAGTGCGAGCGGGCGCCGCGCCGCCCGCCGCCGCC
>JACTOM010000030.1:2796297-2848657 GCA_015832385.1 Elymnias hypermnestra | reverse complement strand
ATCGGACTATGAGAGTGAAGGAATAGAGAGTGCACTTGTGTACTATATGCCTGCCAATCCGCAGCGGAGCAACGTGGTGGGTCTAAGCTCTAAATACCGTCGCTCCTCGGAGTGAGGAGGCCTGTGCCCAGCAGTGGGAAGTTAATGGGCTGCTACTTAACAAAATATCTGTTGTATGATTGAAATGAACGACATCTGTTGGCAACGAGAATCATTGAAAGAAGCTTTGCTTAATGTGTTACATAAAAGAGGGCACTGTAGAGAGAATTTGATACACAATCGTAAACATCACGTGTACAATAACGTAAAACTAATGTGTGTGTAAAATAATTTGAAAGTCAAAAACGATTGTAATTATTCCTCTGGTGGTAGGATGTTAATAGGCTAAGTGCCTGTATTTGGGAAATTATAAGGAAACTAATAACAACGTACGTAAAACCGGGACCGTAACAAGCACTTAAACATACACATAAAAAAGAAATAAAGTTGAGCATTTACATTTTATTTTCTGTACGTCCTCTATATGCAAGTGAGGAAGTAAACATATGTGTGTATAAACAGAAAAATTAAGTTCATCAGTTTATTTCCTAGGTACATTATGCCAAGGTTTCATTCAATCAAAAGTATGTGGCATCTATAGTGCGAGCGATCAACTTAACAAGACCACATACTTAACCATATAATAACTGAAAGAAAAAAAAAAAAAAAAAAAAAAAAGAGTGAAGAGGCCGGTGCCCAGCAGTGGGACATTAATGTGCTGCTACTTATCTTACTGGACTCATAATATTGCGCCAGTTAGGTCACCAAAAAATGGTTTTCAAATTATACATTGCGACATATCAGACTGTGTATAATTTGAAAACATTTTTGGTGCATATATTGCGCTAACTGCGTTGTTCGAATTGCACGTAAATTTACCATACGATTACACGACTTATTAACATAAACTCACCTCCATTAACATATACCATCATAGCATAAATAATAACAAAATAAGTTTCATCTACAATATAGATTGTAATGTATTTTAAATTTTCATGGGTCTATGTAATTTGAAAGTCATGGTGTAGATGTTGTGTAGGTGGAGTGGAAGACATAAGGACGAACGGAATTCCATGCCTTATACTCGAGCTATTCATTGTTCTTTAAAATAGTCAGAATGATAACTGTCACATCACTTACCATCAGATCAAATCACATACAAGTGCTTTTTTTTCGCTGGGAAATGCGTTTATCCGTATGCGCATCCGTATGTGAAGCACCAGGTGTTCAACTTTCGCAAAGTTAGTTAGAAATAAAATAACTTTCACAGTTCCAATATAATATGTCAAGTACACATGAAATATAAAGCACATAAAGATAACAATGGCGGGGGAATTAGAGTACAAAATAAATCAAAGGCCCACATCCGAGCTGACAAGGCAGCTTTGGTGTAAAACCTTGTCAGAGCACGTTTTCAGTGCGCGCAGTTTATAATTCATTTTACGTGACTTTTACGTATGCAAAATGTGTTGTAAAAAAAATGGTACAGTAAGTAGGAGCCCATTAACATCCCACTCCCAGGAGGAGGACGTTAATAGGACTGTGCCCAGGCACAGTCCTCTTCTTTCATAGGAGAGGGTTTTTATAGCGCAAGCCCATCACGTTAATCCACTGCGAGATGGCAGGCATTGTAGAGAAGTGCAAGGTTTAACACAATTGCACTGTCTTTTCTTTCACTCCCATAGTCCGATGGGACGGTATTCCGAAACAACCGGAGAAAGATTAGGCGTAGGACCGATGGCTTAGCGTGACCTCGGGGCACGAAAGTGGAACACATCGCCAACTTTCCAATTTCGAGTGAGTAAGTCTTAACAAAATATTCTAATATTGATTTTTTAATTCCCCGATCCGGGACTCGAACCCAGGACATCATAACTGTAAGCCGAACAAGCTGACCACTAGAGCAGTGAGGCAGTTATGTGTAAACAAAAATCAAGTAATATCAAAAACTTCTTAAAAGATATGAAAAAAAAATTAAAAAGCTTTTTAAAAAATTGAAAATTTGAACAACATATACATATAAATGGTTATACCTACATATGAGCTAAGTGGGAATTGAGCTAAGTATGAAAAGGCAAATTGATATCTATAATTTGATAAAATGAAATCTCTAATAATATCTTTATGCAACACAAAATTATGACTTTTAGGGGCAGTTAATAAAATTTTTTTTTTTAAAGAAATGAGATCATTAAAGCCATTTACGTTTTATATGCACGGAAATTACTTTCTTATACAACGTGATAAAGGTTTGAGAAAGAAAATTCGAGCACTTCGCCTTTACACAGCCCATCTCGGCGTTATTTCATAAATTTAATTTGCATTTCGTAAAGGACTTTTATGGTTTTTATACACCAATTAGAATTTTTTGGTCAATAAATATCTGGTCTTTATAATATTTGTAAAAATATGAATGGTGGCATAGCTGCGTCATCAATTTTATTAATAATTTCTTCTTCCGAATCATCGGAACAAATTTTATTTTATTTATTTAAAGTTCCGCAGGTCTTGTGTTTCAAAGTTATCGTAAATAAATTAGTAAGCAAACTTCTTGCCTAGTTACGTAGTCGAAGGAGGTGCGCTAATTATTGCACACCTGATTCAATCTCTAGCTTTATTTTTTACGATTCTATCGAATTTACAAGGCATCATTTGGATTAATATAATAACAAAAACAATAATATCATCAGGAGTGGTACATTGAAATGTAAGGTTAAGATATTTGTAATGCTGATATGACGTCAATAGACCAAAAGGAATAACATTTCATATCCAATCCTCATAGGTAGACGTCAAAATGGTCGTAAAAAGTAATAATCGAAGTCTTCGAATATTACACAGTCGTAGCAGTAGGGTTAGCATGTAAGCATCATTTATCAATTCTTACTACTCGTTTACAATCTCCCTATACAATATAGAAAAATAAAATAAAAAAGGCATTTTTATTTCTTGCAATATATATAAGAGGGATCTAAAAAAAATGGTTTAGATAACTTAAACCTAATTGCTATTCTTATTTGGCAAGAACCTCACTAAGGTTGAAGGCCTCCTCCAAAGACGCCCACTGATCTCTATCGTGTGCAGTTCCTATCCATCCTTGGCCAGCTGTTTTTACTATGTCATCGGCCCATCTCGTAGACGGTCTTCCACTGTTTCGTGTTCCAATTCGGCCTTTCCACTATTACACCCGCTTAGTCCATCGTTCATCTTTCAATCTTGCCACATGGCCTGCCCATTTCCATTTTAGTTTCCGGTTATGATTTAAAGAGTCAGGTCTTTTTATTATACATATTTTTACAGACATATTTATTATTTTTGTATGTCATATTTTCCTTATTTTTAGCATGCTTCTATCTAATCCCCTTTGAAATGTGATAATTTTTCTCTTTATCTTTTCTGTGTATTTCCACGTTTGACAGGCACATGTTAGGCATGGTAAGAGGCAGCTCGACATAACTTTACTTTTAATTTTGACAGGCATATTACTCTTGAAGACTTCCTTCAAGCTCCAGTATTTGTTCCAGGTCAGTTGAATACGTCTCTCTATTTCTGAATAGTATTGTTCTTGTCAAAACTTATTTTTTTACTCAAGTAGATGTATTTTTTTGAGTATTTTAGTATTACATTGTCTACAAATATGGTACTCTCTACACGATTTGTCATCAGCATAGTTTTTGAGAGATTCATCTCTAGTCCTACTACTTTACTGGCCGCGTTTAGTGATTCCCTCATAGCTTGTAGTTATGATCATTGATTCAGACAGAAGCACGAGGTTGTCAGCGAAACGAAGGTGGTTGAGGTATTTTCCGTCGATGTTTAGTCCACTCGTTGACCAGTAGAATATATATCTTGTTCATATTTTCAATATTCATTAATAAAGTACTTTTTATTTCTCCGCTCCATGTATTCAGGGCTCAAACTATACTTTATATACTTTGCAAAAATTGGTTTTTATTCCAATACAATGTTTCTACGTTTATTTAAATATAAAAATAACATTAAGCTATTCAAATATATTAATTATTTTACGCTTTAGAATCATTTTTGTCTTTATTATTGCATACCTGCAATAAATACAGTTGGGTCACCCTATTTCCATCTTCGTAACACTATGGGCTATCTCGACTCAATAACGTTCCCCCAGCAGATTACCTTGTCTGCGAATATACCTGGAGTATTATTGATATTGTATGCGATGAGAACCCTGATATACTTCAGAACTTGAAACTGTCTAATTTATACATAGGGGTTTAATTGAACTGAAATAGAACACTTGTACGTGGAATACTAAACAGACTTATAAATGTATTATACTATATCTGTTTATTACATTTATTTCAGCATTATAAATAATGATATCAATATATGTTAAAGGCAGTATGGCAAATCCACCACAATAATTACCCGACGAACAAACTAATGTGACATGTACGGTCGTTATGTAACGGACGGAATCAGAATTTTATAAAAAGAATTTACTAATAACAGTATATTTTATAAAAACAATCTTTTAATAGGAATTTTATGGTAAATCTAAAATAAATATGCTGTGATCATAATGCAATCCTTAACTAAAAAGGAAAACAGAGCAATATTTTATTAAATTGTGGGCGAGCCATCGCAAAAACCAGCAGACTTAATGTTGGCTTTCCTCAGCATCGTCCATCCAAAGCTGGACATAATATTCGTCTTTCACCTACGCCGTAACGTCATCGACGCGTTTAGTCAAAAAATAATGTTAATACATATTATAACATGGCCGAATAAAGGAATTATTAAAAATGCATTATATTGTGAATCACCTTAACAACTACGATTAATGTATAAAGAAGGGTGTATATTGTTTAGGGAGCGTGACTGCGCAAATTTAAGGGTACTGGAAGTAAACAAGAAGCAGGGGTCGTCGTTTGCCCCGTGTAGGGGGTGAATGCCGCGGGCGATGACGTCACGGGCGCCAGGGCGACTCGGGACGTATCAACTCTCTTACGTTGAAACGTTCCCGATTAGACGGTAAGAACTGTGAAAGCTTGAACATGGAATACCTTTTAGTTAAGTAAACACCTAGATTTAGTAAGGAAAAATTATATTATATGGTATATCTAAAAGAAAATTGAATGTTGCTAATTTTTTAATTATAATATAACACAATTAAATATAACAATGCATAGTTTATAAATCCGAAAATTCATACTTCTATAGCAAGCCGCATTAAAACTTGTAATCGTATTCCTTTATCGTAATTCTCCGAAAATCCATTCGAATTCCCTTGTAAAATAAATACATGTTATTCATTCGTTTTAATTCATAGTCAATATAAATAACATATCATGAGCACACACTTAGTGTTTTATTGAAAGCGTGTACTTATTACGTACGAGTATAAAATGGCAATTACTGTAGCATGAACGTATCGCCTTATTGCGAGCGACATATTTTCAATAATCATGATTAAATATGTATGTTTTGAGAAAACTGTTATTAATCCCATTGAAGCCGATGTGTCTTGCATAAGAACTTTTTATGGTCTAACATTTTAACAAAAATACAGATAACAATCATTTTAGTCATCTTGCCCATTGACTTTATCTACAATCGCGAATTTTTAGATGGTTCTACAACAAAGTTTCAAATATACTGTTTGTTTAACCGAACAACGTTTCAGCCGTTTCCTTGTCAATTCTGCTAGGAGATTCACTACTAAAAGAAGATGTTATGAATAATAATAATAACAAGCAATTCAAATTATCCCTTAACTGCTCTAAACACATTGCGATGAGTTTTCGTTAGGGACGTAGTTTGACATAGACTACGGAAATATAAGAGTAAAATGCAAAATTCTTTCTCTCCTGCACAGCCCAAAAATTTCTAAAATTAATTGAAAGGTGTGTGTAAGCGTCGCTTTAATAACTACAGGAATTCAAACTCGTTCGCCGCTTTAATGAAATTCTACTACGGTGAACTTGGAAGCAGGCGACTTGGAAAATTAATATAAATTTCTCATCATATACTAGACCTAATTGCTTTACCGTTTCGTAATTACTTTACACACTTAAGGTACTATATATTATCTCTCACATGTTAAAAACACTTTCCCTAATTCGATCCTTGTCATTCATCAGCTCTTCTTCGATCACTTTACGAAGGGCATAGTCTAGACATCAAAACACAGGTTTACTTTAATGTCGCGCAAAAATGTTCTAAGATCGATTATGCTTTCAAAACATCGATATTTTGTAATTACAAGCAGAGTTTTAATATGTTTAATTTAGGAAGAGGCTCGATTCTGGAAGAAATCATTATAAATAGATACACAACTGGTTTTGAAAAATTTTATCTGGTTTGTTCAATATAAAAAAAAATAATTTAATTTAAATGTATAATTTAAGATGAACGTATCTAGTTACACATATCCTTAACCAGTCCTACTCACTTATAGTCAAATTTAATCCAAATCGACGTTAAGATAAGTGGCATCCTCTTAACGTACCACTGCTTCTTTGCTGGTTGGCAGGCTATACATACCACAGAATTATTGTAAGATGTATATGTGAAAACAATGTTTCTTTTCTTTAGAGGAAAATTCACGATTTTGCTTTTTCGTAAAAAAATTCACTGTCAAGTTGGAGTACACTTTTTTACTTGTTAATTTTTAACGCCGTCGACGAAAATATTTTACGCTTTTTAATTCATTAATCATAAGAAGCCTTGAAAGCCGAAAGAATTTCTCAAGTAATCTTCATTACCGTTATGAAAAGCACATCTATAATAAGTGTATATGAGTGTTATAAGTTATTTTAATTATTTTTTGTCGTAATGAATTCTTATTATACACACGTTAACATCGTATGTCCCAATATTACCAATAGCTTCAATATGGACCAAAGTAAGCGTTTAGGGCAAAATAAACGATATTCACCATTCTCAGGATGAAAAGTTGATTTTTCAGACCATGTGCGGTAAAAATGTGCCTCGTTCTCTCCCGTTACATTGTTAGATAGTCGTTGTCCTCCCGGTAACCTAGCAACGATTTATTTATCGTTATGTCAATACGAACTAGCACTATTTCAAACCATGAGATACAAACATAGATTGGTTAAAGAACTTCTTACATAAAGGAACAACAAAAGGTTGCTGCCTCATTTAAAGATGTTTAGCCTTTGTATTAAGAACCCGTCGATATTCACCCACAATTTAGTCTTCGTAACAAGAATTTAGCATGAATTGTGAAGAGCTTAAATTCATGTATCGTGTGATTAACTAAAATATTTAAATGTCTAGATGTTTTACAGTAAATGAGGTGAAACATCTACGTTTATAATGCGTAACAGATAGGTTCAGTGTCAATTCGCTTATATGTCCAGGTAATTGGTGTTTGAATTCATAAAACCGTTGTAACTTCGCAGAATGTTCGACAAAATGCGAAAAACTAGACGAAACGTTACTAACGGCTTATGTACAAAAATAATTTTAAAAGCACAAGTGCCCTTACCGCTCCTTCCTTTTCTACTTCGGAATACCCATAAAACTAAAATGTTCAAATGTATTTACCACCTTTCAGGGGTGCTCGTGTCCACACAAATTCACTTTAAAATAACGTAATCACTTAATAGAGTCCTAGCTACAGATAAAACCAATTTCAAATATTATAATTCGAGCCCATTACTAACAAGAACTTACTTACTTCTTTGATTATTTAAAAAGTTAAAATTGGAAATTTATAATTATCATTCATATATTTCAAACCCGCTTTGATATCGTGTAGGTGTAGTGACCCCATTACACTTTTACGCCTTTAATCAGCGCTTTATCCACACAGAACATTTTTTAAAAAAAGAAATGTAATATCATTTCTTAATAATCAAAACCTTTTTTATTAACTTGTTTTTAAAGTCGCTGTTACCAAATAATGAGCTCAGTTTTAGATCACGTGGATATTTGCTAAAAGCGTAGATCAGTTGAATTCTGGACCGACCATGTCTTAAAATATATGCCGTATCTGAATCCGTTAATAAATCTGAAATTGTTGTATTCGTGAAAGGAAACGTCGTAAAGAACTTACCCTTTATTGGAAATAAAGGATAAATCCATATTGTTGGCCGTATACAGTACAAAAGGAGTCATTTTGCAAAATTCCAAATCAGCCAAGAATAGTTTTAAGGATCTCGTGAGTGGGTGAGTGAATTAGTTGTTTAAAACACTACTCGCATTGAGATATTTCTATTGAAATCAGTTTAGAGCACATCGATTGGATGGGTAATAAATAAAAACGTTAACAAAAAATGAACGGCCTTCAAAACAGACTGTTCCAAATATATTCTTTGTAAGAGTTCTTCGTATCTATCGTAGCCCCCCCCCCCCCCCNCACCCGTACTGTAAGCCGTTGAGGAGTTCCGATGATCATCATATTTAAGTACGATATTCACTTGACCATACCGATATTACGGTAGTTAACTCAAATATCCTGATAGCCTATAAAAGATTCTGCCGAGTATCGTTAATTTGCATTGTTTCCTATAATCAAAAAATAACCAAACTATCATCAAACAATCCTTGAATTTTACCCTTTTTTAATAAAAAACGATTCATCGACATTAGTTGGCGTGATTTCGAGTTATTCTTCCATTTGTCGCGCCCACGCTTAAAGCAATTTTAAGACTTATCCTATTTTCTTATGGATGCCATCATCAGAACTGGTCTAAAAAAATGGGATCCTACGAAAAGGAATTATCACGACACGGTACGAAACATATATAAAAAAATACAGACGAAGTCTTCTACCAGTTCAGACTTGAAGAATTGAAAAATAGAATTTCCTAAATTTGTACTAATAGAAAAGTACTTTTATTAGGCCAGCGAAGCCGACAACTTGTCTTACTTATTGTTATAAGAAAACTAAATAGATAGCATCTAGAAATAGTTCTATCTTTCTCTAATTAGTACGCCCCAATGGTTAATTAAAAGGAAATAAATTGAATAAAAATATAAAACAACGTTTGAACGCTTTAAATGAAAAATCATCCAATTATCGCAATATCTACACCGTGAGAGTGTCAGTATTCCAAAGCTAATGAAGTAATCAATAATTAAACGGTTATTCATTCATGAAATGATTAACCTACATAGCCGTTCAATCAGACATTACGTTACTGTTTGCAATTGTATACATCGTTGTGTGACACATGCTAGTTACAAGACCAGATATGTACTGATGATTCCTACAATTAGTTCCCTGACTGCCTCATTGATCTAGTGGTCAGCAAGTTCGCCTACAGACATGAGATCCTAGGTTCGAGCCCCGGACGGTCGAATTCAAAAATCGGTATGGAGTTTCTGTCAAGATTTTCTCAATATTAGCCGGAACTTGAAAGGTTGGCGATGTACTTCACCCCCATGCCTCGGAGAACGTTAACTGATCTCTCTCCGGTCGTGTCGGATTGCCGTCACATCAAACTATAAGGGTGAAGAAAGAGAGAGTGCACTAGTACACTATGCGTGCCAAACAGCAGCGCGATGGGTCTATGCTCTAAAAATCCTCTCTCCTATAAGTGAGGAGGCCTGTACCCAGCAGTATACAACATAACTATTAGTTCTCTATATACATCTTTTTTCAATTGTCAATCGTTAACAAAATACTTCTTAATTCATCCACTCAAGTTCAAATACTCGTTTCAGACTTATAGTGGATGACACTAGATGGTTACTTCTATTTTCTAAATATTAAGCTTATCTTGCGTGAAGTTGTCCAATGCCTCAATTGAACTCTCACGTAAAGGTTTCTATCCATGTAATTAAAGATTTATGAAGTTCGTGACGTGTCCATAATCTATGTCTCCCATTGATTAAAAGTTCAATGCCTACCAGAAATGGCCGGAGCAATCTCTGACAAGGCACTAGCAGGCGGATAGCCGACAGTTTCCCACCGACTGACAGTCAATGTATGTTTGATTGCGTCTTGAGGCCACCAACTGTCCGGCCGATAATGGACGGCAGAATGTTACTGTGTTACCCTATACGCTAGCTACGCTAAAGTTTACGCTGGCTATGTAATAACTTACTCATATTTATTACGGCAACACAAGCGAGCCGCGCGGTTTCTTATTTGCCAAACCACAACTGCAATAATTGAAAACTCAGTAGTACAGAAAGTTATTTTTTTGCTATAAATTTTCCTCGAACTCGGGGGCATTATACGTGTATTAATTGCTGATGTCTAACGTCAAGACAAACTTCAATTCTACAAAGAGACTGCCATGATTCGGGTGTGATGATTTACATATCTGCTACAAATTACCTGCAACAAAGAAAGCATTTTATTAAATATTGTATAGAATACTTAAAAGATTTGGCATCAAACATTATTTACAATATAAATATTAAACACAATTTTCAATGAACGTTTAAAAACGCTTTCCAAATATTATCCACTTCAATGGCTGAAAAGAAGCAAAATTGTTAATAAACTTTACACTCATACTTTCCGTCAGGACTTGAAATTATAACTTTTCTTCCCCATTTTGGGACATAGCCGCGTTAGATCTACCGACAATGCAGTATGTTACTATAATATATTTTGACGGCCTCGCTGGCGCAGCGAGTATTCGCTTTGCTAGCAGAGGTCCCGGGTTCGATCCCCGGTAGGACGAGTTTAGGAAATTGTATTTTCTAATTTGTCTGAGTCTGGACTGGTGGGAGGCTTCGGCCCTGGCTAGTTACCACCCTACCAGCAAAAACGTAGCGCCAAACAAAGAAATTTGTGTTCCGGTACGATGCTGTGTAGAAACCGTAAGGGGTATATCGCCTCTTAACAGATTAGCGCGCTTCCAGCTTAGACTGTATCATCACTTACCATCAGGTGAGATCACAGTCAAGCGCTAATCTGTCAGCAATAAAAAAAAATGCATTTTTTTTTTGTCTAGACTAGAGACAGTGTTAAGTTAATAATTTTGTCATGTACACTTAATTAACAAATTAATTATAATATTTTAAATAGCCGAAAGCTATATTTTACGCATCAATACGTTACATTATATTACAAACAAATCTTGCTTAACATAGCGCTATCATGAGGCGAATATTGGATTCTATTCATGAAGTTCAAATATATTTTATTCAAGGCCCGAAGTACGCCACGTACGGAATCGGTAATATGGAAAAATTATAGAAATAAATTAATTCAACCAGCAAATGTGCTATTATAGTAATAACCCTTACAAAGCCTTCATATCTAATCGGTTTTCACGCGAAAGCGCACCAGGACATAGCTTTCTAATAAAACTATATGTTGAGGTACAATATACTAAACTGAGCGTACAAATTACAACCAATAAACAATATACAAACTAGAAGTAATATAAAAAAATAAAGTCATACCCTGCTTAACATATAAGGGGAGAGTGTGGCACTTATAGTAAATTGGTTGTTTTGATAGCAATTACCCACCTGTTTGTTTAACAACGTCAATGCATAAATAAAAAAATCACAAAAAAGTACCGCCTTCAAAACAAACTATTCAAAACAAATGAATATGCTGTAAAATAATAGCGTATTCTGTTTAGTGTTCTCCTAAGTATAATGAAATGTAAAACATTGGACTATCTAAAAGTCTCTCAAAAAATTACAATAATATAAATGTCCTTTTAATTATTATTATATCTGGAGTCGGCGTCAGCCAAAACGAATCACATAAATTGAATGAATCAACAATTTATTAAAAAAAACTATTAACATCAAGTGGTAACCCGAAGTTTAAAAAATACTAAGTCTATATTATACCTATATGAGGAGAGTGTGAATTGATAGTAGGAACTGTGAAAACAGCACCTTAATTGAAAAGTAGCCAATTTTAAAACAAATCCTTTAACAACTTATTACAACTGAATTGCATTTTGCATTTTATTGCGCTGACATGTGACGTTGTCATATGTTTGTACAACCTTGATAGAAACATGGAACCTTGCTACTTTTACAATGTAGGTCAACTCGTGTTTAACTAAACATTGCATGTAATTCAGGTTCTACTTGAAAAAATCTGCACTATTTTTATTCAGAATAAACCGCTAAAGTCAAATTTTTGTTCACAAAAAGATCGTAAAAAATTTAAGTTTACAAATTTCTATAGGATTTTGAATAAAGGTTATGTACCTTAAAGATATAAAAAATCATAAATAAATTCTTAATCTGCTTGGTCTCGCCCCAGTCGTAAGGTTCAGAATTAGAAGTAGAATCTCTATAACGCGAACCCTCAAACGTCACAGCGATTTTTCTATAAAATTATCGAATATATAAAAAACAATATAGAATACTAAGTAAACATTTCATTTACAATACACATAACATATGTATTTATAAGTTTTTTATATCTGGAATAGTCTGCCGCTGCAAAAGTATTATGATTGCTGTCTATATTTAGTTTTCGTTATTATCTTCGTCGTACGTCAATAAAACAAAAATTCTTAAATTGACCCGATCGCCAGTTGAAGTATAGATTCGTCATAACTATAATACCCATATATCAGGCGTCATCGCAATCATGAAATCTGCATAAGGCATTATTCACTAGGATATGCGGCCAAAGTAACTTCCGACTGCGACACAAAGAAATGTGGATATAGTGTATTTCGCACACACCGTCCATTGTTTCATTTCCTAAGAAACTCTGAGTGGAATTCGTAATGCAATTTCCCGACCCTAGTAAATATGTATAATGCGCTAAGCCGGGCTAGACGGGTGACTCAGCTAAAGAAATTGAAAACAGCCAAGTTCTGACGTCATCCATAGCAGCCTTTCATAAATTGTGCGAGCAAGTCTTTTCCTAACTCGAAAATAAGGTTTCATAGAGCACTAGCTTGATATACCAGACTAATTAATCCTCCATCTAGAATTTTCTCGCCATTCCTTCACTACTAAGCCAACGTTTTAATAGTACGTTTCTTGCTTGTTTTGTTTCAGCCTTCGTAAAATCCAGTAACAAACTTGGAACGATGGTATTTTATTTCACTTATGTATCCCCTTTACTTTATTTTCTAAGTTTTAATATTGTTCATATAACATATCCGTCTATTTAATGCAAATACTACAATATACGTAACTAATTAAAAAGTACCTTCGTTTATTTGTCTTGCAATACATTACAGCCACTACCCACGATTTCTTCTATGAATTTTATTAAGTTTAATGCGAAAATGCCGATGTTGATTGTACAGTAATCGAGATAATAATTTTTTTTTTTCATCTTACAGGTATACATTTTTAATCCAACCTCATATATCGTTATTAGTTAGGTTAAAGTTCCAGATCTTTCTTTAAAATATCAGTTTGCTTTAAAACCCGCTATTTGAAACGATCTGGACGTTACAAATTCCAAAATGGTATGTATAGTTTAAATTAAAAAAAATATCCGGGATGAATCAAGTCAATCATTATTGATGTTTCCTTTTCTGATCTTTTTGTTAGACAACTTGGAACCAAGATAATTCCTTTTGTAGTCGTTTTAAATGATTATTGCAACTTTACAATTTTAAAAAAAGCAGAGACCATCTTAATAAACAATTATATTACTTAAAAAGAAAATTAAAGTTAACTCCTTTATTACGAAGCACCATCTACCCACCGAAATTCATTAGCTCCTACATAGATTTTTCTCTTAAACTTAAAATATCTATTCTAACAATTTTTCGCAAATACGATTATTCATTAATGAAATTAAAATAATAAATTAATAGTTATTAACACAGTGTTAACATCAAGTGCCATCCACTACGAGCTTAAAAAGTGTATTTGAACTTGAGAGGATAAATAGTATTTTAGTAAAGATTCAAAATTTGAACAAGAGATATATAGGAAAAGTATGAGTTAAGAGTTGAGCAATTGAAAAAAGATCTGTAATACTGAAACCTAATGTACTAAAATATCCTACAAAGCTATAAAATAATAAACGGTGATCGCGACCAATGGTAACATGTAGCTTGACGTTGAGAGATGAAATACATTCAATAGTTGTTTATCCACCAAATCCCATTATTCCCCCTTAATCCAATCGAATCCGTCACCCTAGCGACTACTGTATAAACAAAACGACTGTCAAGTTAACCTAGTATCGATCGAAAGCGCACCGACCTCAAGAGACGTCACTGCCTTAATCGACGTCTCCTTGCTTTATACTTACAGCTAATATTTATGTTTAAGTAATTAAACGCGAAATATAAATACATAAATATTGTTATTTATCTATTCCGTTCAATGGTATAAATCAGTGCAGAAACTTTGTGCACTAATTTTTGTGGAAAAAATTGTAACATATATTCATTTATTGACAGAAAGTACAGTATTTTTTAATTTTTTATCTGATTGGGTGAAATGACATAATAAAGGAACGGCTTAGACGATGTTGATAAAAAATGCGATATAGTAAGAACGTTATTTTTGTTTTGATTTCCGTGACTTCGATTATATTACTTTATGTTTTTATCATATTATCACTGGAATTTTAAGTGTGTTGACAAATACAGCAGAATTCGTAAAAAGTAATTTTCAGATAATCTGATAATTAGGAAAAGTCTAAGTTTTTAGAAATCTTTCAAAAAAGCTTGTTAATATCTCAAATGTTTATTTTATTAAAAGAATCATCTAATAGACACCTAAATATATTACTCAAATCATGGGACATAAAGTTTTCTTTGGAACAAATCCATCCCAAATGATTATAACACAAGACGATCGAGTAATAAACTTTACCAGAAGTAATAATGTTAGTAAAATTTAACCATTAAAATAATTGTTACGTAATACATCACAGACGTTATATGCGTAACAATAGGTCCACTGACCAAAATTGGAGTAATTGACTCTAAATACTACAAGGTTATTCTCTAAATATGAACCAAATCGTTTCATCAAAAGCCCGCATAGAATGAGGTCGCACATTTAAGCAGCCACTGACAAAGTGAGTCATTCAAGTATTCATAAAACTACAAAAGTGGGTCTTGCAAATAGTGACACCCGAAAAAAGCTATTACTGCTCTATTCCTTTTCTCTCATAGTCATGATGTGACGGGAAACCGACACGACCGGAGAGAGATCAGGCGCAGGACCGACGGCTTAACGTGCTCTCCGAGGCACGGGGGTGGATCACACCGCCAACTTCCCAACGTCGGGCAAATATTGACAAAACCGTAATAGAAAACTCAATATCCATTTTTGAATTTTACCCGACCCGGGACTCGAACCCAGGACCTCATGTCCTGTAGTCGAACATGCTAACCACTAGACCAATGATATATTATGTTCATAATATTAAATTGCACGTGAGTTTTATGGACTCATTATCTATATAATAGCTCTTAAATATTTATTCTAAATCCCTTCAACGGGCACGTTTTTAATAATAAAATAAGTAAGTTAGTAAGTAGCCCATTAACGTCCCACTACTGGGCACAGGCCTCCTCACTCCGAGGAGCGAGGGTTTTTAATAATGTTAGTTCATATTCTCTCTCTGCCTTTTCTACATCTATAGGTTAAAACTGAATTAATCTTGTAAAAACTTTCACTTAATAATTCAATTTTTTTATCCGTCAAGTTCATATCAATTCCTTTAAATTGATGTGATTTGATTTTAACACAGATTTTGTACTAATTGGACTTTTTTATTATAACCTAATGTAAAAGAAAGACTCAGTCTTGTTACAAAATATATAATATAAATATGTTTACATGTATATTTTAATAGATTTTATAAACAGTTGGTATATACAACAAGTTTATCTTGTCACAATAAATTCTAATTTCTGAAAGTTTCCCCCATGCAATAGAGACGGGAGAGTAGAATAGCTTCCATTGAACTTTTAGGCACGTTTTATGAAGAGACCCCGGGACAAGTTCGAGTTTTTTTTATCACTTTAGGTTTGCCGTTCCCGTGAAAGCTTTTCTTTGTTGAACAAATAAACGTTTCAGCTAATTTTATTATACCTACTATATAACAAATCTGTTATTTGCTACTTTACAGATAAAGTAACAAGTAACTAAAATAACTGAAATCCAAAAGAGGGCTATTAAGTTGTCAATATTTTTAAACAAAGTGAGTGGGTATTATTATAACTTCAAATTGTAAAGAAGTAGTGTAATTAAAAACAATGACATTACATGGTATACAACTCTAGGATTATATTTGTTAAAGATGGCCTTTATTATTTGACATATACCAAGACAATTAGCATAATAAATAATAAGCTATAACGTCGTTACTTGAATGGGTACAAGATTATGAAATAAAATATTCTACGTACTATAATAATTGACTACAAGTAAGTTTATATTTAATGAAACCAATGAATATTTTTATAGTTCCAATATGTAATCTAAGGATAAAATAAGTTTTCAGTAACGTAGTAACTTCATAAAATATCAGTTATTTAACCTAAAATAAAGTCAGAGTTACAGTTAATGAATACAATAACTCTCATAGTTACTGCTATCATTTTTAAATCTTAAAATCACTTCCCTAAGAGTATTTAGTCATTTGTTTAGTAAGATGGTAGAGTAACCTACAAAATATCTTCGTCCAACTGCCTACCAGTAGGGCTATGACTTGTAAATACAAAAAACGTGAACATAGTCGTAGGTGGAAATTCTCAAACCATACCTGGAAAGCCTTGGAAATGTACACTATACAGAAATTACTTTACAATAATATCAACAAATAACTTCCTAAAAGAATCTTATAGTAGTAAGCAACAAATCATTGGCCTCAATCCAACCGGTTTGCTCACCCTGATATATCATTAAGTCTTTACCAAAGCATTTTCCTCGAAATACGGTTCACGACACTCAGTCACGAGTTCGATTCTTTCCCAGCGAATTCCACGATTGTGGCAATCTATTGTCAAATTAAATAAATTTGAATAATAACAAAATATGTTCCTTTCAGTGATAAATAGTAAGTATATGTAATAGTCTCACAACGCTTTTTCTTAATTTCTACTATTAGCTTACACAAACACAAATTTTATTAAAAACGACTTAACCTCGAAAAACCTAATCAAAGAAGTAATTAAACTACACTTTTATGTTGATTAGAAGAATATAGCCCTCTCGTCTTTTAGGCAAATGACTAGTGGGAATAACCATATAATTTTATAACTTGCCGGGGGGTGCGTCAAAATAATAACTTAAGAACGATTATCAACGTCACGCTATTACTGTTTATATCATTCAAAGGTGACGTGGTATCGTAAAAGTAAATTAAGTAAATAAAACTACATTTATAATTTGCGGACTTCCAAACTATAACTTTTATAGAGAATCCTTTATGTCGTAGTCTCAATCTCAGAGAATAGTTGGAAAAAAATATAAATTTTATTATCAACCATGGTCTATTCGTTGTTTTATACATCGTATAATCATGCTTTTAAGATACACTTGAGTAATAATATAGTAACATTTTAAATCCGACAAAAAGAAGATGACTCATTCTACGTCGCAGAGCTACCATGACTGCTAATAAATAAATACACATGTGTGTATTTCGTACTTTTTATAAATAGTTATTTTTTAACTACATAAATCAAGTCAACTTTACAACATATTCGTCCTAAAATCAAGTAATGTTACTTGATTTTATAACAAAAAAAAGCTCGCCAATTAACAAATTAAGAAGTGTGGCGACTATTAAACAAGGTTATTTATGCTGATATAAATCTAAGTTTTATAATAATCATCATTAAAGTGCACTAACCTTATTACTTTACACTATAAAATTGATTGCTCATAAATATCGACAACACTGGCGCAAAATGAATGGAGTTGGTGATATTTATAGTATCTAACTTAAAATATTAATGGACTATGTCCACAGATATATCACACGGAGTTTATGAAAACGTGGTTATACATAACGTTTTCATAAACTCTCTGTGAACAGTGTATGCAGTGTTACTTCACTTTAAACAGTGTGCTATACTACAAATGGTTGATTGTAGCAAACGACCTTAAGACCGTACAATGTAAATATTCATGGGTAAAAATCGCTTAGTATTGGACGTACATCGCTGAATTTGAATAAAAAACCACACAGAGTGACATGTTCGTAAAACCGTCTAATTGAGTTTGGAGTCATTATGATCGAGAGTTTATAAAAACAGTTTATCATTTTAATCAATTCAGTGCCAAAGGATTTTGGTTTAACGCTATTGCGATGTTGGAAAATAAAAAAATTTCTATTAATAGGTTTACAAATTATAACACAAAAAAATCGCCAAAAATAAAGTATTCATATCATTCTTTTATTTTAATGAAAACCACTATGATTTACATATACTATTTAATTTATTCATTGTGCGTCAAAAATACACTGGCGCTTTACAATTTTAGAATAATATCTATTCTATCGCGTTTAAATGGTTAAAATCGCGAAATTTAAATTTTATTTACTTAAAAAGCAAAAGAGAACTATTCGTTATGTGGTATATAATGGCTAGTAAACTATAGGGTCTCTTTTTCTTTCGTTATCGCTGTTCTTTTTGGTTAAACGTTATTCTTGTATTGTTTCATATTTTCGGTGTACAACGAAGCATATTCTGCAAATCTATAATACAATTTTGACTTAAATATATATTAAAAGGACAGATTACGAAGTTAATTATATTTAAACCACAGCTAGTAAATTGTGTACATCATCAGAAATGGCAAAACAGCTCGACCTATACCGTGTGCTACGAAACAAATAGAGCCAATTTCCAGCCTTACGTCACAGAAAAAGCACCGTTAGATGAATTCTTCATTCCTTCTGCGAAACCGTCATGGTTACGGAGACCGCTGAACGAGAGCAGCAAGGAATAGACAATTCCACCCGGAACTAGAGACAATAAGGCGGGGAAGACTTACCATAGGTCTAACAAAGAAAGCTAAATCCCGGATTAATGGGACATCTGGGTTGCAACCAGTGAATAGGGGATTTTCACTGCCACTAGCGATCCTGCGAAGTCCATCTTATTTCTGTTACTGCGACTGTGGATTTAGTAGGGAATTAAATCCTACCTGGACGAGTCTATTCGGCTTTTGCACGAGTGTTGCTTCGGCGAATTTCGTCAGAGAACCCGGAGCTATCTTACATGTGCAGAGGCTGATAGCCCGAACCAAGTTGTATTATTTAAGATTTCCCCCGCGATAAAAAGACTCTTTGTTCATAGCAGCTTAAAATTTAAAAACTATTATGTGACTTGATGTAAGTCTCATAAAAAAGCCTTACTTTTGTGTAATATTTCCATAAATTATAAATATCTTAGTTTCTACATGGAAGCTCTAGCAGTGAGTCATTACACCCGCGCCGCGCCGATCCAATGCCGGTGGAATATGACAAGGAATATTTGTGAGGGCGTGGACTCTCCCTAATGAAAGCCAAACACGCGAGGCCCCCGCCCTTAGCTATCGCCACCCGAAGTTATTAATATCGGTATTCCATTTTTTTCCAACTTACTGGTAAACTTCCGCCGAGAATATAAATAGAACAATTTATGTTAATGTGTTAATAAAGTAATTATAACGAAAATGGAACTTTATCGAGGGCTACAAACAGTATTTTTCAGACAAATTAAATAATGATCTCGACTATACATGTAAGTTTATGATGCGTAATAAAATTTAAAATTGTGACACTTAAATGTAATTTTACAAGCTTTTTAATTAAATATTTTTATTTATTCTTATAAGGAAGGATTCTTATAAGGACAGATCTTTAAAAGTATGAGGCGAATTTTTTTATGGATGAAACACGTGATTAGCGTCACGAAGATATGCAACGTTTTTATGCTAATTCGTTTGAGGGTAGTTTTAACATTTACAAATAACATGTGGCGTTTTAATTTGCCACTCAATTTCATAAATATAAAATAAAAATATTTCAATTTTCTTTTCTAAATTTGAACTTCAAAACCAATAATTACTAATATTGACAAAAAAATACGGCATTTTTATTTACAATTAGTCACTTGAGATTTCCAATAAATGATTAGTATTGATTTTCGGCACTTTTAATATTTTAATGACAATTAAATTCATTAAATTCCTAACATATCTTCCTTTTTCGCTTCATCAAGTCTCGGAAATCTAAAGTTTAAGATTTGTACAGATGTAAACAAGACCTAAAAGTTAGTATGCCAAAGAAGTTTCACTTCTGACATGTGTCCGTTATACGCACGCACTTTTCATTTTTATTTTAAATATGTATGTAAGTTCAACGCTTCCAACACATTACGTATCCTGTAATTTCGTCATTGATAAATGAAATCATAAAAAGCAAATCATTTATTTCGTTTCCAATATAAACGACTAAGGTCATATGACTTTATAGTCAATCTTTCTCTATCAAAGTACACAGAGCTAACTAGGGCAAATAGAAAAGTATTGTGCCTAATCAGGAATTCAACGGAAACGTCTCATAAATTACTTCAGTAACACTTTTTGTGCAAAACCATGGGTTGTGTGGGCTTTCGTTAAATAAATAAGTAGCGCTTGTAGCAACGACCTTCGCCATCTGTGTCCGTTCTAAAAATAAACCTCCATCTGTTCTCTACGGGCATAGTCCACCCATGTGTAGTAAATAACAACATCCCATGAATTACGCAGAATAATTAACTAAATGTGTTATCTTAAAATAGCCTTATACCTTCAATAACGGTAATTCATAAAAAATACATGAAAATTATTATTCGTCAAGTGTTAATATGTAACAACCATTTTGGCGTAACAAAGTCACACCTATTGTGTATATAATTCAAATATCTCAAACCACTTAATACTAAATTATTACATAGGCTTTTTGACGTAATTACGTTTTGTAGAACGATCAACGCCGGCAGCATGAACGAAAAAGCCGCGCTAGCGAGAGCACAGAACAAGCGATAGAGATACGCGATCGGCCTAATTCCATTTTTTTAAGTCTCTCACTGATTTGTATGTTAAGTAATACTATTCTCATATTCATCATTATTATGCATACTTTGAATGACTTAAAACAGAATACTATCGTTGATACAAAGTAAGAACTGTCACTAGGCGATTATTACTGCATTCCTCTGTACTACCCCTCTAATGCCAATCGCCCCACTCAAAATAATTAAGTCCACCAATCACAGTCTTCGTGTTTAAACACGACGACTTCTAAATTTGAGAATTTCCGGACTGTGTTAAACCGGATGTAGTGTATGTAAACGTTTCACTGATACAATTATAAAGACCTCATCATAATAACCAAATATAGTAATTGAATAGCAAATAACAAATGAAATAATCATGATCGCTAACACATTGTTTATTACAACAATATTTCATCAATGTTTTCTAATGTATACCTAAATTACAAAGAACCAATTTTTTAGATATAACACTATACATTACTATGTAATTATAAGATCCAACTTCAAAAGAAATTAAGTAAACATGTCATTTATGACGTGCGAACCCAAAATGGCTGTATTTCTTTAGCCATATGCTCTGTGTCACAGTCCCCACGTCAAACCAACGAAATTCTTTAATTCTGCGATTTGATTGAATTTAATTACATTCAATAGCTATCAAGGAACAAACTTGGAATTTACACAAGATAATAGACGTTATGTAGCTGCAATAATTAATTATTCCACCATGTTGCCGTTATGGAAGCATGCATTCACGTCAAATATGCGGCAATTAGAAAAAATATTAAATTGAAACAAAATGTCACACAGTATTTTTAGTTTGCTTTTAATTGAACTTAACTAACTAAATTAATGGTAATTTAGTACATAGTCCCATTTCGACAGTAATCTAATTAAAATAAACACTTATACAAACGCAAAATGTGTACTTATATCGTTTCAAATAATAAACTCTAAGCATGAGCATATAAATATTACGTTTAAACCTATTATACCGAATAAAAGCTGAATGTTCACGAAAGAAATTTTCTCCGTAATTTTATTCAATACGCAAAAGATATTCACGTTGAATTTTCAGGTAAAATTCTCATCTTTTATAATGTGAAATGGAAATGAAAATTGCATTATATTCTACTGAACGCTATTGCTTGGTTATACCGTAATCGTTTACAAAACGGCGACTTGAATTTGTACGGTGTAAATCTTATGAATTATATTCCTTTGTATATTGCTTCAATTTTCTTTCATCACCAGCTTTTCACCGTTTTACATTATAAATAAGTGACACTAAAATATTGTCAGCTTTTAAAAAGACTATTTATTACACTTGAAATATCCATGTTTTCCGTGTACTATTATCACATCTTTTCTATATATAATTTAATTGTTTAAAAGCATAAATCAAACTCGTAATCGTATCGGTGACATATAGGACCTGAGGTGTCATGATAGCAAAAACAATAAGCTTTACATATATTGCACTCCGAAAAAAAATCTGTATGTTTGGTAGTAAGCATAGGAGTTATTGCTTTTTTTAACAACTTTAACTCGTGAAGTAATTTTAGTTTAAATAACTGATATATTATCAAGTGATTTGTTACTGATAAGTTACTTTTTCCATAGACTATACATTAAACTGTTTAATTCATTAAACATATGACTTAAAATTATGTTAAAATCTAAAGAATTTGATTATTGTATATTACGCGTAGTTCGTTATTATAGTTTAGATGTTAAATATATTCGACTCATTATTCGATTGATTTCTATAATATATAATACGGTAGCACTACTGGCAACTTCTATCACACTTCTTTACTAGTTGAATTTATAATAACACTAGCTCACTACATTATTAAAACATTGACAGTAAAGTAATAACACTTTTTTGAATTGAAGTTAAAAGTAGCAAACAACGGATATGTTAGTTATCCTATGCTTATTCGGTATTACAAAAAGGTGAAGGTAAACCTATTCATGCAACACAAGCAATCGAAGCTTGTTATTGGCGTTCTTTTCTTCTTTTCTTTCTACCGAGAACAGTAATTCAGAAATTTCAATTTAAGATCGTACGTGCAAACGTTACAAAATTAGATTTTTTTTTGCGAAAATGTTAAATAGAGTCGGTATCCCGCACCATACAAAAGGTATCGCTAGTTTCCACGGAATTGAAATTAGGTCCATTTCTCCTTTGCGCTACGTTGAATAAATAGAAAAGTTACAAAACACAATTCAATCACAACAAAGACAATCTTGGATTGGCGCGTTCGCTCTTTTATCGTTATTCGGAAATGAGATATCAATCGATACAAAACATATATTTGGATAAGCACCTACAAACTGATATCGTTTTATACAGTCTTTGTTAGTGACACAAAGGATTCGGTTACCGAAGGTTATTTTTAAGTAGGAAGTTACAGAGAAAGTTGTCACTACAAGCAAAATCGGAGTAACATGGCTCATCTCTGACAATGATAACAATTTTTTTTGTTTTGATATAAAAAAATAATACAAACTACTGCGCAAACACGTGCCATTGTAGTTTTATGCCGCAGTTGGTATTGTTTTCAAACAACAAGGTCAATTGGAAAATTGCAGTGTTAAATTTAAGAATTGCTAATATGTTGCGGATTAAGAAGGCCATTTTTTATATTCTTTAGCGGCGTTTATCTGCCCTTATTCCTGAACTTTCGCTTCGCTCACTCTACGTACGAAACGCAAGAATATAATTTAGCTACTCAACACTTTTATCATTAAACCAGCCCAATGACGAGCTTGTAATCAGTGAACAACTGCTATCAGAACTGGCTTACCGCAGTTCAAAAGTCGCCAATAAAACACATAATTATAATAATCAAGACATAATTATTCAAGAAGGATTGTTGATTCAATGTTTGTTGTAATGCAACAGAAGGCAAGACAATCTCAACTAATATGTTTACAACGCACGTTAAAAAGTGCGCGAAAATTTGCATAGTGATAAGCAATTTTTGAACAAATGTAAATAACTGCATAAAGTAAGTAAGTAGCAGTCCATTAACGTCCCACTGCTGGGCACAGGCCTCCTCGCTCCGAGGAGCGAGGGTTTTTAGAGCATAGACCCACCACGATGCTCCACTGCGGATTGGCAGGCATAGTACACAAGTGCACTCTTTATTCCTTCACTCTCATAGTCCGATGTGACGAGAGAGAGATCGGGCGCAGGACCGCCGGCTTAACGTGCTCTCCGAAGCACGGGGGTGGATCGCACCGCCAACTTCCCAACTTCGGGCAAATATTGAGAAAATCTTAATAGAAAACTCAATATTGATTTTTGAATTGGCCCGACCTGGGACTCGAACCCAGGACCTCATGTCTGTAGTCGAACATGCAAACCACTAGACCAATGAGGCAGTATTAATTATTTATTTATTTATTAATTATATATTATATAAATAACTGCATAAATCACTGTTAATGTAAATGGTAAGGTATACAAAGGGAATAAAAATTGTATATTTATATTGATAATTAAGCAACAGTAGATGCATTAACAATAAAAATTAGTTTCTAGTTAAATGGATTTTTTTTAATATTAGTTTAACATATCATTAAAAAAATCCTCAGTAACAGAGATAAAATTAAAAGAGAGAAATTCAAAAACCGAACTAAAAAATGTAAGCTAATTTCTCTTCATCTTGTTTGTAAAATGTCTTAAATATCTTTAAAACCAACATACCAGATAAAATTATCTCGTTGTACGTACGAAAATATTGACAATGTTTCAATTTAATACTGGAAATAAGATCTATATTTGCTAAGATCAACTATTATCTTCAAGATAGTTTAATGCTCCAAAACTCTTGAAATCCAATATTACATAGGTACAGCGACTTCTATTGGACATCGAGAAAGAGTTAGCTTATTGAATTGGATACTGGGGCAATATTGACTTATTTCGGAATTTCTCTAGCAAGATAATATTTAATCTTGTGTCCATATTTACGCATGACTGGCCGATACTAGTAAAGAGATATTGAGATTATTGGAAGGTCGATAACGCAGTTGGCTGAATAATCCCTTTGCGAGTATAAGCTGAATACAATTTCCTAAACCTTATTTCTTTCTTCAACATTTCTAATTTTATTATATTTTTGAAGAACACTATCAATCTTGGTAAATGACAAAATTGCTCAAATGGTGATCACAATTAGTAGATATGTAGCTTTATTCGAGTTCAAAGATTTTTGTAATGAATGTATTAAGGTTTCTTAAAGAATATGTATAATGTATTTACATAATAAAATATACTAAATTCTGGTTTTACTATAACGCTAATAGGTCATAATGTATAGATGCAGGCAGCACAGTAGAATGATTTACTGGGTGAGATGAGATGGCAGACTCTTTTGCTATGATAAGAAGGCTATTAACAACAATATATTCACCATAAATTCTTTGGTAAAGCAATCTTTTCAATAAATAATTGATCATTTTTTTTTTCATAT
Source organism: Elymnias hypermnestra (assembly GCA_015832385.1). Lineage (NCBI taxonomy): Eukaryota > Metazoa > Arthropoda > Insecta > Lepidoptera > Nymphalidae > Elymnias > Elymnias hypermnestra. The sequence continues at coordinate 2,823,222 of JACTOM010000030.1, read as the reverse complement.
AATACCCTCTCAAAGCAGTTACATTTAAATGGTTTACAATTTTGGTAAGTTTATCTGTTACACAAGCACCTCTCAGAATACCTCCCACATGGACCGGTGCTGCTGCAAGAATTGTTGCAGCAAATATTACGTAACACCATGATTCAATGAAATACATTGAGAAATAAACTAAAGGAAAGCTACTAATAATATTATATTTAAATATTATATGATCATTATAACATAAAAGTAGTTAATAAGCCTGGCATTTTTAAAAGATAAGATTTAATAAATGAACGAATGGAGAATGTCAATAACAACATTCATTTTCATTTCATCTAATAATTACCTGGTGAACATTAAAGAATATTATGTCAGAAAAGATGACATTGCCGTAATCAAATGAACAAAGTGGTTCAAACGTGGATGATATTATCTTTATAAATGATAGAAAATTAAGTATTTGATGATAAATTTTAGTATTAAACTGTTTTTAATAATCACTCTTAATCAATTAGAAAGTAGAGATAAACAATAAAACACGAATGGAAAAAATGATGAAGCCCTCAAAATGTTTAAAAACTATTTTTGGTCTATTTTAGTGTATTAGTTATAGCGCTACCTGATATTAAATATAACACTATAAAATAAATATTCTTTTGTGACTACATTTTTTAGTTCTGGGAAAATGGAAGATTTAGAAATGAAAGATGTATTTAAGTCGGGTTCTGCCTTTATATTTACGGTTTTAACCGTACCTTTGAGAAATTTTAATTTTAAAATGTATGATTAAATTCTTTCAAATAGGTATGCATATCATCATTACTACATTTGTTGATTTAATGAACTAGAAATCATGTTTTAACACCTTTCTTAGATTCCTACTGAGGCATAAAGTCTTTATCTCTGTGCGTCGTTTTAAGGACTAAAAATTTATTTCCTTTGTTACACAATTTATCTACTTACAACGAATCTTTTATTGCATATAGTGTCAATCGAATCTGGAAGATCTTGCTAAAACTACAAAATTAAGACTAGTAAAAAATTATTAAGTGTAGAAACGGAAGTGGAATCCCTTCAACGGCGTCATGGCAATATCTTGAATACAAGGAATTAGCACAATGATTTTCCAATTAATCTTAATTTCATATTAGAAACTGACAAACATTTGGCACGAAGTTTTTACCTGGTCGGCATCGAAAGTTACACATGCGAGAACAGAAAAAAATCAGGTTTCCATGTAAAGCCAAAACGGCCTTGTTTGAACCTTGGATGCGCGTGCCTACAGCTCGTACAGGTTTACCAGAGTTAATTTAAAATTTAAATGTTTTTGTTGAATATATAAAAATAGCGTGCATAAATATAAATAGAAATAATATAAAACAGAAGATTAAAATATACAAGCATAAAAGAAGATATCTTACAATAAATGCACAGAAAGAGTATTTGAGTCATAAACATAAAAAAAGTTGAGATCTTTGTAGGTATTACTAATATTTACAGACAGATTTTTCCACAGATTGTATGTTTTTACCTCAAAGCCATAAGTACTTTAGTTGTTAGTAAATTGTCTCACAAGAAATCACTTCTATATTTCATTTTTGTGCAACAGAACAAGGTACAGTTCCTATGAATTTATCTCTTACGTCGATTTCCTTTTTAATGATAAATTTACTATTAAGTAGTACTATCTGTATGATTAAATAATCCGATACTTTTTAGCTCCACCACGCTACACGTATCTCAGAATTGCTCTCGAGGTATCCAGGTTTCCTTGGGATGTTTATCCCCATCAAAAATAACAATGAATTTAAAAAAAAAATTGGCATATCAGTTTTAGAAATAGAACTTAATAGAGTATAATATGTCGTGGATTCGAAACCATAACTCTTAATAAGATTCATGTCTATCAGATCACCCAGTCTTAACACAAAAGCGCGCTAATCTATTATAAGGTACGTCTTATAGTTTCTACACAGTATCGTACCGGAATACACATTTTTCGCTTTTGACACGTCCGAGACCTATTCCAGACACAGACAAACTAGAATTGTCCTTTCAAGAACCAAACCCAGGTCCTCTGCGAAGGGAGTACTCGCACCATTGGTTAAGTGAGACCTTCAAGTACATCATACAATAGGACTGTTATACCAATATTACTAAATCAGCAAAAGATTTAACACGCACTTATATGGCTTTTTAGCATTATGTCACTATGAAGGTAAGTTCTATTACTAAATGTAACAGACTGATTGTACTTATGTAACTCTTAGATTACATGAATAAACTTAGAAGGTGTAGCACTATACTGCATTTAATAAAACGTACTAAAATATGATCATCATCATTATACTTAATTAGCTGTTCCAGTCGACCGCGTGTTTTCCGATTTCGTGGGAGTATGGGGACATCCGTATTTAGTAACCGACAACATCTAGCAACAGGAAACTATTCAATTTCAAGTCAATTTGTTATGTAGCGTTATTATGTATTATATTAATTTGTGTTGTATATATTGTTTACCAATTCCCATAATATATCGCACTTATAATTTCTGTTCGCCCTAAGGTTACCTAGAAGAGAAATCAATTAGCTGCGACAAGGCCACTTGTTACACTCCATTGTATAACATAAGTATAAATCTAATCATAAATCAGTATAAATCTTTTTGTAAATTTCTAAAGAGCAATCTATCTATTTACCTTGGGAACTTGAGAACAATTAAAAAAAACACTTCCAATTCAACCAAGTGAGTATGTAAAGTCAATCCATCGAATATCCAAAGGCAATCTATATACTATATATAAAAATCCCCTGGCACCTTGGTTTTTGTCAATAGACTCCAAAACCATTTAACCGACTTTTTTATTGCAAATGCTTTTTAAAGCTGAAAGATCGCTAAGTATTTTTTCTGTCAATTAAGTTTCAGACGCAACAAATTGTTAGTCCCATATTAAAGTGTACGCAGACAAAGTCGCGCAAGTCAACTAGTTAATTTATAAAACTCTCGAAATATTTGAGCGTACACATGTTATAGTGCCTCGAGTTGCGCTAGTTGGCAATTCTGTCGCGCTGACGTCACCCTTTCAGATGCTATAAAATGGTCCTAAACAATACTCAACGATAATCCATGTAATTGTAATACGTCTCAAGAGATGATATCAAAATACTTAAATGTTTTAATATTTATATTAATTAGGAACAAGCAACAAATTGATCTCATTTTAAATTTCAACTAAATCTTTCAATTAAAAGCTTATTCCACATTCTTTATCCTAGACAATCACAGGACTTTTATTGGTAGATAGCTGTACCTAGAAAAAGTAATCAGTATCGGAACGTGATAATATTGTTTCGTAGTGTTAATTTTAATAAGAAAAATTATCGTTCTGTTTGAACTATTTTTCCAAAATCGGGTGTAAAGGTCAAATAGCATATATCTCTCTTAGTGTATTGCATATATTTTGTCCTACATGTCCCACATAAATTTCAAATTACAAGCGTGTTACCGCATATATTAACACTATATATCTTAAATAATAAATTTAATACAAGCGATATAGCAAATATGGCAAGTAAATTACTTAATTACACTAATTAAACCCGACTCGTCTATCCCCGGGGGACACGGTTAAATTTGTCGAAATAAATTATTTATTTTATGAAACCAATTATGTCAACACACGACAAAAGCCGATAAAGAACTAAAACTATTTTGAAGAAAAAATATTTTTGTAGTTTTTTGGTGTTTGTATAAATAAATAAATAAATGTACTTCGGAAGTACTAGGTCTGAACCCTCTTCAGATAACATCGTATATATATTTTCTATCTGTTTCAGAAATTAGAAAATTATAGACATAGTGCATGCTTTATTGAAACCCTATATATTGCACAATACTATTGTCTATAATACAGATGTTCATTTTTACACTGAGCATAAACCAAATAATTTGTTTTTATTTTCAAAAACTCAAAGTCAAAATATCTTTATTCAAGTAGGCCTTATTGCAGCACTTTTGAACCGGCAAATAAATTTTTTTCCAAGCACTAATTTTAATGTACAACTGATAATGATATTACAGGACTTAAATTCTTAAAAAAACTTCGCGGCCCGTCCTGAGTAGAGCCCACAACAAACTCAGTCGGGTATTTTGTGTTTTTTTACTAGAATTTTTTATTATGGACAGGTGTATACGCTAATGAACCTAAAGCTTACGCATTTTTGTCTGTGTTCCAGGAAGTACATCATAAGTTTACGCATATGTATACATTATAATTCCACATTACACTACGACTATTATGTATGTAAGGCACAAACAGCTAACAGTAGCCAGTAATATTGTAATTTGTAGGTCTACTGTGACGTAAAATCGTGTGTAGACAGCGTGTCGCCGTTCCCTGCGTTTCAATCTAGCCGTTAATTTGGTCTACATACCAAATGAACGGTTGGAGGTCATCGAACAAATGATTTTAACTTCTGTATTGAAAATAAGCTTTTACGTCGTGACCACGACCCATACATCTATCGACAAAATATAAAAACGCCATTGTGGTAAAAAAAAATTTAATCTTAGTGTAGCTATTATATTATTTTATTAAGTATAATTGTTGTATTTATTTTTATTTTTTAACATAGGTAGATTTATAAACTAGTCATACAACATAGTACATAGTAAAATTGTAAATGTCCGTGGCCTCACCAGGATTTAGTTGGAAATCAGCGCTGTGAATTCTTTGCTAGCATATCAGAACGCACAGCACATAGCAGAGCTAAACTCCTGTTCGATTTGTATTGTAAATGTTATTGTCCCTTACATGTATTCTGCTCACAACTGTACAATTTTCTTTCTTTCTTCTGGTATGCACTCTTTTAAATAGTTCTCGATAGAAACCAAAATATTTCTAGAAAAATTACGTTAATAACAAGACGATAATACAGGTCGAACAATGAAGTTTCCCAATAAGCTGGTAACCAATAAAGCATGTGTATATACAAAAAAAAGGCAAGTATGCCGGTGCATTCATGGCGGTGCAATTATTTAAGAAATTACCAGTAAATTTTCAAAACCTAGATGCTACTGTATTTAAGAAAAAGTGTAAAGATTGGTTGCTGGAGAGGACTTTCTACGATGTGGACGAATATCTTTTAAGATTCTTTTTTGACTTTTTTTTCAATTTTAAATAATATTTTTCATATGATGTGTGTAATTATACAGTATTTTGAGTAGTCTACCTTTTAATTTATGTAAACTTAATGATCTTAATATTTTGTATGATCTTCCTAGATTTCTATACTTCATATTTACATGCATCGTTGGCTGAACATTTGTACTTTCTGACAATTTGTATCACCATGTATTTTCAAATTTAGCAAACAAATGATTATTCTATTCAATGTCTTTTACAGAATGAGTTTAAAAATTCGTACTTGATGCTGAAAATGACTTTTTTGTACTACTTATTTTAGAATGGCATACTCATTTCAATTAATAAATTCTTTTAGTCAATCATATGGTACTGAAGGATATAGAGAGAGTATCCTTTATCCAACATTTAAGCTTCATCATTTCGACGCTGCGCTTTAAGCGAAATTCGAGAATTGTTTCGGTCGAATGTACAAGCTAAATGAGTTCTTTGGCTTTCACGCTTTGATTAACAATTCAGCTTAATAATACTTATGCATAGATAAAGCTATAAGAAAACTCAATACCGCCTTATTACTACCCTTATTCACTGAATTTTGATTTTAAAACCGCAATGTATGTAAATACGTGAAAAAAACTAAGTATCGTGTATCTTTTTAATTATACCATAACAAGAAATCAATTTCAAATGAATCAATGTGTATATATCAGTTCAAATGTATATGAGGAAAGAGAAACATGCTATTTACAAGTTCTAACCACCCAAACATTTGAGTCCACCTATTATTTTTATATAACGTGTGTAACGGGAAGAAAATGCTAAAATTTAGACGTACATTTAACTATGCAAATTTTAACGTGGTATAATTCAGTACGAACTTTTAAATTTATTTTTACGTAATCTTTCAATAGATTTGATGCTGTACAAGTTTTCTTAAAATAAATTTAATTAATGAACTCATTTATAGAAAAATCGTATTAACGTGGAATATGATCCACTTCAATTTTAAATACATAAATTTTATATTGAGCGTATGAATAAAAACATAATTAATAAAAACAAAAATTGATCATGGAATATAGGTAGAGCGTGCATAAGTTATTGTTATGTAGTAAATTGAAATAAAATGAGATGATAAACTTGGTACAGTACGAAAGACAAAAATATATATGTAATAGGTGGCTAACCACATAGCATTAAAATAAGTTTACTGTTTACAAGGCAGTAAACAAATGGGTGTACAAGAAGGTACACAGTTTTATCGTAAACATTTTGGTTTGCTTACGTTTAAACGTCTGGTCTCAGGGCGTATACCACGCGTCTTTAGATTTAAAACGATGTTGTAAGCTTTACAATTTGGAACTGGCTAAGTCTATTATCGTTGTCTATTTTTACATTAAGCCTGGAACCACGCAAAAGTTTTCCCAATGCAATTGCGTATTAAATAAAAGTTTTACAGAACGAATAACAACCAAGCAATATGTACAAAAAGAAATTTTCTTTGTCTCTGGGAATTGCCACGACGAACCTTGTCCAAGTTAGTTGGAGACGTGGGATTTCATGGTACGACAGAGCATCTACTGCCATCCAGTGGCCTCTGGTCATGCTTAAAATATGCTGAATTTACACATTCTACTCTGATTAAAAAAAGTCTATCTATGAAGCTGAAAGAGCGTTACTAAAGTTACAAGTTTATGTAGAGTAAAAATAATAATGAGAATTTCCGAAATCTTACATTACAGAAAATTATCTAATCCACACGCACTAACTCAACAAGGCTGAATGATGCTATGGTATTCGCCTCGCTATCTGAATTTCTGGGTTCGAGTTCGGCATGGCTAATTTAGGTAAGTTTATAATGTGTCTGAGTGTGGACTGCTGGGAGGTTTCATCTGTGGTTAGGGCTAACCCCACTAGCCGCCAAAGACGTGACGCCAAGCAAATATGAGTTCTGTAGTCTACTAAGTTGCATAAGCATCAAATAATAATAAAAGAGACGTGAAAATCTTAACAAATCTGCCAATGCTATCTATATCCTTTCCCTTATGGACGACACTGGAATATACATTTATGTACCAAAAAGTAACAAAGTGAAACATCCTTGGCTCGATAGCACAATATTTTCCAGATTTGCATAACTGGTTATGCAGTCAGTTGTGTAAATGTCCGTATAGCAAGTATACACAGAAAGCCAACAATTAAACAAAAACATATTCAAGGAACGGCGCGGTGAAATTGTATATTGTTGTACAATGGTGACGTCATTAGTCCTGAGACTACCATATAAAACCTTGGCATAGCATATATCGCGTGATCAATGCGATATTTATAAAACATTATACATAGTTTTAACGTGTATGCATTGTATGTACATAATATTATTTATTTATAGTAATATAACGTAAAATGACATAGGTCCGTACTAAATCTAAACCTATGACACCTGCCAAGGCGTGGAGTACCCAGATCTCAAGACAGAAAAATTACTACTAGGCGCTTTATTATTCAATTAACAAAGACGTGCCGCCAACCAAAACAAATACATTAGGTTATATCGTAGGAGAATGATGTTCTGCTTGAGATTGGCGCGAGAACAGTACACCATAAACTAATTTCAAGACTGGTGTCACTAATTTTGAAAGGCATTCTGGAGACACATTCATTCAACTTCATACAAGTTTGGGAATAATACTCCACATTCAGCACTTTCTATCAAACTAAGACAAGTTTGAACATATAAAAGCTCTGCCAATATCATATAACAAAACATGAAACTCACTGCAAAAACCACAGTGAAAAGATAAGCTTCAGACGAACTCTTATCGTGGAGAGAAGAAAAAAGAGAATTGCCTTCCACCATAAAACACAACGGAGTTCAAATCAAGAAACGGAGGTTATGTATTCCAAATAACCTGGTGTAATTTTTAACACAAAATAGTGATTATTTCAAAACTATAACAGTCATTGTATTAAATACAATAAAAGATGCAGTTATCATTAAACCAGCACATGCAACGGAAACCTAAACGGTGTAATGCGGCGTTCGTGTTACCTATTATTAACATTCAGTTAGGTCGACGTTGATGCAGCTTATTGATGATACCTACATTGTACGGCTTGTAATACTGTGACGTATGGCCCTATTTCGTTGCAACATGTCAGTCTGGGTGACCACTCACCAAATTTATATAGGTTGACAGCAACAGTGATTTAAGGCGGTCATTTGTGAGCGCAGCTGGGATATGTATATATATGAGCAACGTTTTTTTCTTTGTTATCGATAAACTTGAAAACTACTGGACCGATCGGCATGAGACCATGACCATTCGATGCGGAATTAATTGTAGAAGGTTTTAGGCTATTCATTTTTTGAACTCCATCAACCCTTTACCATTTTTTTTTTCAAATTTACGTGGAGAGTCATTTGTTTCGGCTACAAAGCGCACAAAGTCTAACGTCACTTCAATCCTAAAACATCCCTTTTCTGTTTGTCACATAACGTTTTCTAACTAAAATGTAGAGTCAATTTGACCTTTATTATTATTCAATAAAGTTCATAATAAATTACAAGTACTTACTGTTGTCGAATCAAGAGTCAATTTGCATTTTCTTACTGCTGCGCAAAGTTCAAAATCAATTGAATTGTCACAAAATGTAAGAGTTATAGATCATTAGTACTGCTGACAGAACGAAGTCTGTCGGGTCTGCTAGTATTGTATATCTATATCAATGGTTCCTAAGTGTAAAAGATATATTTTAGATATGTTGACGTTTTCGTAATTCCTATAATTATGTTACCTCATTTGTCAACCAAGGTCATTGTTATTCTTATGAACAAAAGGTACTATTAATAATAAATAATTTATCTTTGAAACACCGTCTTACAAAATTAGGAATTTATACTAGACTCTTGATAAGTAAGGGACCGAATTTCGATGTCCACGGTCGCTTGGTTAAGGCACGTGTCAGTGAAGATTTATTTGTTGTTTTGGTCCTTTTCTCTAGTTTTATAGTTTAAAAATAGTTGGTATATCATTATATAATTTATAACTAACGTTTCTGGTGTAGGTGAGCCTATTTTTAATATATTCATATAAAATTTATCCCAAAGTAGCATAGTGTAGTTTTAAGGGAAAATGGAGTGTGACACTCCGCCCGAGCCGCCGGATCCAGGCAAAGATAGGACTTGTAGAAAGCGTCAGGGTGAGTCTTTTCAAGACAAAACAGACTCCCAACCTAAAAAAACAAACACCGATGCGGCATCCTCAAGCCCATCAATTCAAACTATATATACCCATCCCTCTCTATCCGACGGTCCCAAAACCTACTCTGGTGATGATAAAGGACCTTTTATCGTTCAAATAAGTCGAGAGGTAAATGATCCCTCTTCCGGTGCTAGTTTGCGTGCCATTAGTTTCGGCCAATATTTGCATAAGCACAAAATTCAATCCATCGTTTACGACGGAGTTAAAAACATGGGTAGAAACAAGGTCAATGTCGAATTTTCATCTGCAGAAGCTGCTAACCAGTTTCTTAACAACCCTATCTTGCCTATGACCAATTACAAAGCTACTGTACCGAATTACAATGTCACAAGGATGGGTTTGGTAAAAGGTATCCCCATAGAATGGTCGATGGAAGAACTGGTGTCATCACTGGAGCTTCCTATTGGATGTGGTATTGTTTTAAAAGCACGCAGACTCAACAGAAAGTCTGTGACAGATGGTGTTACCACATGGATCCCTACTCAGTCAGTGGTTTTAACATTTAAAGGGCAGATGCTTCCTGCTCATATTTATTCCTACCACTCTTCCCTCCCTGTAGAAACATACAAGCTTCCCACAATCCAATGCATGAACTGTTGCCGTTTTGGCCACGTCAAGTTGGTATGTAGGTCTAAGCCTAGGTGTTACAAGTGCACGCAGCCTCACTCAGGTGATTCTTGCAATGTTATTAAAGAGTCATCTACCTGCTTACATTGCTCTGCAAAACATTTTGCAATTGACAAAGACTGCCCTGAATTTGCTCGACAACAGTCTATAAAGATGGTTATGTCCCAGGATAACGTCTCATACATGGAAGCAGCTACTCGATTTCCTCCTGTCAGAAAATCATATGCTGAGGTAGCAAAGGAAATGTTCTCCTCTCCTGCCTACCCCCCTACCAGCCCAGCCAAATCACATCCCACATCTAAATCTTACAGACAGACAGTCTTTCGCTCCCCACGCCCACGGGCTCCATTAGGGAAGGGCTTTGACAAAAAATCTCACCAAGAGATTATTGGCAATTGCTCTTCATCCATGCCTAATGGCTGTGCCCTGAATCCTGATAATTCCTCTCCATCCTTTTCCTCACAGGGCAAAATGTTGGAATTCATATCTGAATTCCTACTTAGCATTGTTGCTCCATGTAGTGAACTCCCTTTACCGCCCAACGTTGCCCATAACTTAACACAACTATTCAATATTATCCAAAACGGTCCCAATCCAATTACTTCAATGGAACATTAATAGTATCCGTTCCAAAAAACATGAATTGCTCCACATTATTAACCTGTATAATCCAAGTGTTCTCGCCATTTCGGAAACATGGTTGAAACCTGGATCTCGTTTTCGAGTCCCGGGTTTCTTCTGTGTGAGGAATGACAGGGACGATGGATATGCAGGTTGTGCCTTATTTATAAGGCACTCCCTTCCATTTTCCCCTATCCCTCTTCCCTCCTTCAGTCAACAGATTAATGCTGTTGCTGTCCGTACATTGAACATTTCTTTTGTTTCCTTTTACATTCCACATCCATCCTTTTCTTTAATACCTGATATCCAATCTATCCTTTTTTCCTTACCAAGTCCTATTATTGTCATGGGCGATTTTAACTCCCACCATACTGTGTGGGGGTGTCATTCTTGTGATGGGTTTGCTCAGCTGTTGATTGATGTTTTTGATGATGTAGGTCTCTGCATCCTCAACGATGGCTCTCCAACTCGCAGGGTGCTCCCGGATCAGAATGCCAGATCTGCCATTGACCTCACCCTTTGCTCTCCCAATCTAGCTTCCCAATTATTGTGGAAAGTTCTTCCTTCCTCCCATGGTAGTGACCATTTTCCTATAATTATTTCATTCCCAAACAAAACCTTGTCAATTGCAAATCCTGATCCTTTACTCAAATTTAAACTTAAAAAAGCAAACTGGGAAGCATATTCGGAGTCAGTTGATTGCATGATAGACTTGCTTCCGGATTTAGATAATAATGAAAACATTTTGGTTTACTACAATCTCTTTGTAAATTATCTTATGTTATCGGCCGAATTTCACATTCCTAAAAAATTCCCTCCCAAAAACCAGTTGCTTTCCCCTCCCTGGTGGGATGAGGAATGCAACAATGTGTTTGGTCAAAGATCACTCGCAGAAGAATCATACTCCTCCTGTATGAACCAACAGAATTTTTTAGAGTATCAACGCATTGACGCAAAATCTAAAAGGCTAGTATCAAAAAAGAAAAAGATTGGATGGACTACATTCTGTGAGTCCCTCAGTCCTCGGTCTCCCTCCAGCATAGTCTGGCATAAGGTTAAGAGTTTCCGTCGTACTCTTAACCATGTCGATCCTACCTCCAATAATCCTTCTGTATGGCTTAACGACTTTGCTGACAAGTTGGCTCCACCTTATGTCCCTAATGTGGACTCTTTTCTAAATTTCACGCTAGCTCCAAATCTTAACGAGATGGATGCCCCCTTTTCTTTTTCTGAGCTTCATATTGCTCTTGCTGGATTAAAAGATTCTTCTCCAGGGGAAGATGGCGTCCCATATTCATTTTTGATCAATTTGAGAGACAAAGCCAAACTTTGTTTCTTAAATCTGATTAATAAGTGTTTTGTGATGGGTATTGTCCCTGATTCCTGGAAATCCCAAATCATTATTCCTATTTTAAAGTATGGCAAAGATCCTGCCGATCCAAATTCCTATAGACCTATAGCCTTATCATCCACTTTAGCCAAAATTACAGAACACCTGGTTAAGAACCGCTTGGAATGGCTAATAGAAAGTAGAAATATTCTCCCTTCCTCCCAGTTTGGGTTCCGGAAGGGATTGAGTACTACTGACAGTCTCAGCATTCTGACAACGGATATTCGATTAGCCTTTGCCAGAGGAGAGTACCTTGTGGGTGTTTTCCTAGATATCACTTCTGCATATGATAATGTCCTTCTTCCGGTGCTCAGGCAGAAAATGCAACAGCTGAGTTTTCCTTCGAGGATTGTGCATTTCATATGGAACCTGCTGTCTTGCAGAACCATTTTGGTTAAACACCAAAACACAGTTCTTCCCCCCAGATTAGTCTGGAAAGGTCTCCCTCAAGGCTCTGTCCTCAGTCCTCTACTTTACAGTATTTATTCTTATGATCTCGAATTGTCTGTTTCCAGTTTTTGTAATACCTTACAATATGCTGATGATATTGTCCTCTATCATAGCTCTGCCTGTGTGGAGGAGATATCCTGTCACTTAAATTCTGCTTTGTATTACCTAGGCCGGTGGCTCTCAGACCATGGTCTGTCATTGGCCGTGGCGAAATGCCAAGCAGTGGTTTTTACAAGAAAGAGGTCTATCCCTAACCTCACCCTTTCCTTTGAAGATCAACCTATCAACCTATCTGACAAGACAAAGTTTTTAGGTCTATACCTTGATAAAACTCTGAACGGAATTTATCACACCGATTATTTAATAAAGAAATGTGAGCAAGGAATTAATGTCCTCCGTGCGGTATCCGGAGTATGGTGGGGTGCTCACCCCTACTCTTTAAAATTGCTATACAATGCTTTAGTACGCAGCTATATGGATTATTGTCTGTTTGTTTTAGAACCTTTTAATAAAGCGGCTGCGGAAAAATTAAATAAAATCCAGTTCAGGTGCCTCAGGATTATTCTGGGCGCTATGAAATCATCCCCAACAAATGCCTTGCAGGTCGAATGTGTTGATCCTCCCCTAATCCTCCGGCGCCAATACCTTTGTGACCGATTTGTTAGCAAGACGTTACAGTTGTCATCCCATCCTCTTTGGCTTCGTTTAAATCAATTATCCCAATTCCCCAGATCCCGTAATTCCTCTTCCGTTTTGTTAGATAGCTTTCTCAAATTTACCAGCCTGCCCCACCCTTTAATAACTGCTCCCTCTAATCCTCTTTTTTCTACTCCATATAAAGCTCTAGTTTACAAGCCTCCTATTATCACAGATCTTGGGTTACTGAAAGGATCTCCTGATACTAAGCAGCAATTTCAGAGAATTATTAATCAAAAATGGTCAAATCATCTTCTTATATACACGGATGCGTCAAAGTTGTCGTCTAACAGCTGCGTTGGTGCTGCCTGTTGGATCCCCAAATATAAAATTGTTTTAAAATTCAAATGTCCTCCCGAGTCTTCAGTGTTTACAGGAGAGGCCATTGCTATATTAGAAGCAATCCTGTACGCCTATTCCCATAACATACAACAGACTGTCATTTTGACTGACTCATTAAGTTGTTTAATGTCTCTTAAAGAAAACCCCTTCCAAAGTAAAACAAGGTTTCCCATTGTTTTCAGGATTAGAGAGGCTCTTTTTTCATGTTATCAAGGGGATCTGTCTGTGTTACTTGTTTGGGTTCCTAGCCATTCCGGTATTCCTGGAAATGAGACAGCTGATTCATGTGCGAAAGCAGCAGTCCAAGATGGAACGCACGAACATTTCCAAAATTATGCACAAGATTTAACCTCACTCTCCAAAACATTCCTGGAAAAATCCTGGGATTCATTCTGGTCTTCATCAAAATTGGCCAAAGGTAAATATTATGCCTCCATCCAACCGAACATACCAAGGCGACCCTGGTTTTTTCTTCATAGATATGCCAGCCGCTGGATAACCAGTACCATCTCTCGGCTGCGCCTTGGTCATGCTTGCACACCTGTACACTTGGCTAAACTCCGGATTAGGGACCACTCCATGTGTGAATGTGGCCTAGACGAAGGTTCTGTTTCCCACATCCTTCTCAATTGTCCCAAACTTTCCCACTCCATTTATGATATTTTCCCTCCACATATCCCCCGTCCTATAAATGTAGAATATTTGTTAAGTCTTGTATATAGTAGAAATTGTAAATATTTATGTAAATATATAAAACATAATAGAATTAAGTTGTAAAATAATTGTTTATTATTAGTCATATGTATATATATAAATTTTAATATATATAAATTTTAATATATATAAATATGCATGTTGTATTTTCCGTTTTATTTGGTGGTGGTTTAACATTATATTTCAGCTATTTATAGGCAATCAAAATTAAACTTTATATTTTTTTAAAAACCGAACAATTTCCTTCGTGTCTTCTCCAATAACTTGACACTGGCGAGATAATCTGTGCCTGGTTGGCATACCTGAAAGCCACTAAACAAAAAAAGAAGAAGAAGAAGTAAGGGACCATCAATATCTACACAAACCAATAAAGCAGAAGTATCTGTCTGAACGTTTACACAATACTTACACAAATCCATCATTCAACTTTTTTGCCTATCTCTTAATTACAGTTGTTTTTAAAACGGCTTTTCACTGGCCGACAACTTTGAGTTCCCAAATTTTTACAAGTAAAGTCAAATATCAACCCATATTTCACGGCCTCGCTAGCGCAGTGATGTGAATACTCGCTCTGCTAGGAGAGGGTCCGGCTTAGATCCGCGGCAGGGCGATTTTAAGAAATTACAATTTTTTATTTGTCTGAAGGAAGGCTTGAATCATTGCCAGTTACCGCCCTACCAGCAAAAACGTACGGCCAAGCAAAAAGATTTGTGTTCCGATACAAAACTGTGTAGAAACCACAAAAGGTAAATAGATTAGTGCGTTTCCATCTTACATTGTATCAGCACTTACCATCAGATGTGATCACAGTCAAGCGCTGCCAATAAAAAAATCTTTTTTATGATAGTCCCGGTCATCTTCAATATACCCGGATCCCACGTCTATAACCTAAAACTCGGACATGCATAAAGCAGAAGCCGTTCCGACCGATATGTAAAACTTTTCAAAATTAGTTATTAGTCAAATTGATATAAAAGTAAGTTTACCTTTTAGATACCTTTTAACTGTACACAATGTCAGTGTTATTCAAATCAAATCAAAAATATCTTTATTCAAGTAGGCATATTACAGCACTTTTGAATCGTCAAATTATATTTTTTTTTCCACACTCTGATTCTAATATACGTCTGATGATGGTACTCAAGATCGGCTTAAAATCTAAAGTTACGAGGGTTCCTTCGCGCCCTGATCCGAGAAGAACCCACAACAAAACAATCGGGTATTTTTTTTACAATAACATATTAGTTTACTATATTTTAATTAAAATTAGAGCAATTCGTGCACTCCCAGGCGTTTCTATCGTCTAGGTAGTCTTGCAACTAATAGTACGATTTTTCTATCAACTTTCTTTTAACAAAGACTTTGAATTTATTAATTGACATCTTTAGAACGTCTTGTGGGAGTTTATTATAGAAACGTATGCAATTACCCTTAAATGAGTTGTTAATCTTATGCAGCCTACTAGAGTTTATAACAAATTTGTTTTGGTTTCTTAAGTGATATGATGTACAGTCACTCTTTTTATTATTTGAAATATTCTCAACTATCTCTTAATAAAGAAAGTACGATTCCGTGTACTATGTTAATCAAGTTACGTCGATATAAAACTGGGTGCAAACGTCTAGCACCCAACCGTGACCTACATCACAATCCAAGGAAACTAGGTAGGCACTTTAAAAGTCACCTTTTGTTCAGTGTGTGCGGGCTCACTTGTATATTTTGTGAACACCAGTAATGATACTCAAAGCGAGAAATACGGAGTTTCTTTTAATGAGATTTAATTTAACTAAATGTAAATAAAACTTAAAGGTTACGACGATTTTTTAAGAATATTTATATATATATATATATATATATATATATATATATATATGTATATATTATTACTCCGGTCTAGTTCGAATACATATTAATCAAATATATTTTTGAAAAAATTGTACAGCGGCATTTATATAAATTTTTAATATTACCCTTTTTATTTAGCACTTCGGTCATTTGACACAGCAATTTTTAGTCACATTGATTTTTAATACTTCAGGCGAAGACCTTATATGCCATCCATGTAACTTCAAAAATGACTTGTAGGGTACACACCAATTTTGAAGACAAAATTGTTTAGGAATTACACGGTATAAAATTTCAATTCATACAAATACACGGTAATAAAAATCTACTACGCTAAAACTATGTTGAAATTTATCGCGAATACCGGAATATACATTCGATATCGACGATTTCCATATACAATAGGATATGAGTCATAGAGCCATTGTTTTATACCACTTGTATATTATGTGTAATGGTAATTATCAGATATAGCGTGCTAAGTAGTGTTAAAATAATGCCTTAAGTATATTTTATAAAAAAGAATATTTTATAAATAAGAAAAACTTAGTTCAGTCATATCATGTATGTACATGCCAGGTAAATTTTGTTTATTCATTAAATTTTTAAGGTAATAGCTAGCGGATAAAAAACATTTTGAGCTTTTTGGTAAGTGTGTAAACATACAAATCTTTCGGCGTTCCAATTCGAGATCGATTTCATGTATGGATCGAATATGCCCGTTGCATTGTTTTAGTATAGAATAACGAATATTCGGGATATGATTTTGTATATAAATTGGTATGTTGCTAAAAAAAACATTTTAAGCTTTCATGAAAACCGCAACTTTGAAAAGGTAATGGCATCTTTCAATTTACCAAATATGTGTCATAAAACTGGGATTTTCGGGACGGTCATAAAAGGATCGTTCACATCGCACAACCTGCGATATTAAGCTTGGGCTGAATTCGGGCACTCAGTCTGATGAGCATCCGCTAAGGTTGCCCATAATAGTAAGTGCTTTGGCAAAATCTATCTTTCATGAATGTAATAATAAGAATGCCGCTGCGAAATCTGTCAATAAATATTATACAATTCAATAGTGAGATTATTACAGTGATGAATTAATGCTGCAAAAGGAGCTTTTTATCAAATATCAAAATTATTAATTGGTAATATAAAGAAGGCATACTTTTAAAATATTTGCAAAACGTTAGACCACGTTGTGTTCTTACACTAAGTACTATCCATTATAAACAGACAGTCACATTAAAACGATTTTTTTAAAATAGAACGTGCAGAACATTATTGTGACCCTTTATCTACATTAAAATATATTCTTAGATAAATTAGGGATAAACCACGCAGATTAAAGCACTAACTTTTCATCATATTCAGAAAATGTCTTATTGCGAAAAACATAATATAATGCTCTATTCTAGTCGCAAGTAACATTTAATGATTGCAGCTTTATCTATATTATCATAACTACTTACTTAAATACATATTAAGTCTATCTGCTTCTCAGATTCACTTTATGTTTACTTTAGTTAGTATTCACCTCGTGGATGCAAGGGGCTAGTTATAGAACACTATTTCATAATAATTCGTAGTTAAACATTATCAAAGAATTTTATATGGCCTCGCCAGCTCAAAGGTAATATTACTCCCTTTGCTAGCAGAGTTCAGGTTTGTTTAACGGCAAGTCATATTTAGAAAATAGCATTTTTTTTATTTATTTGAATCTAGATGGGCAGGATCCTTCGGTCCTCGGTAGTCACCATCCCACCAACAATGACGTGGTGCCACCTAAAAAAAATGCGTTCCAGTACAATGAACTGTGCAAACCATAGAAGGTAAATTACCAGCGTTTCGATCTCAGACTGTTTCATCACTTATCATCAGATGAGATCACAGTCAAGCGCTAAACGTGTCAGCTATAACAAAAAAGAAAGAAACTTCCACTGATTCTTTCTCGGATAAAATGTTCCACTGACTCATTTTTAGGGCATCAATTGTGAAAAGAAATAAAATTTTTGCAAAATTTTATTTCTTTTCACATATGACCGTCATGATAATATCCAATTTATAAAACTATCACTTTCTTGCCCTTATCCCACTAGGTGGGGTCGGCACAGCATGTTTCCTTTCGCCATTTCACTCTATCTGCTGTCATTTCCACATTCACACCCCTTACACACATATCCTTTTTCACACAGTTCATCCACACTTTTTTTGGTCGCCCTCTCCCGGCCCTGCCGCTTACCATCATGTTTAGGACGCTCTTGCATTTTATTTTATAAATAGCCATGTAGGCTATTTATAAAATAAAATGATAAAAGTAATGGACATTATAGGCCGAGTTGGCTGTAAGCTAGATCAGAAAACCAATTGTAATTTTACGTACTTACTCACGATGTTTCCATATTACATTTGATCGAAGTTTATTTTAACCTACACTTAAACAGCGTTTTTTCTTTACTTAACTATTATAAATCTTTGTCTATTATATGTAAATCTAGAAGCTAATATAAAATAAATCTCCAAATTAATTAAGTTACATAGAAAGGCTTTTTTATGACTTTAAGTAAAATGAATACTAACTAAATATGACTATGTGGTATATTATTACTTTTTAGGTTATGTATGTCTCAATACCTCGTATTAGTCGATTGAATCAATGTTTATATGCAAATATCTATTCTACTACAAAAATAAAGAATATATAACATGTAATCTAAATAATATATAAAAATCGAATACGTAGACAAAGTCGTGCGCTTAAAACCTATATATCTATAAAATTTTGCCATTACACGAGACCACAAAACTTTGAAAGTAACTGAAATGAGAAATCTTTATATAATCAGTTCTCTCAAGTAAATCTAGTCTCTCCAAACTAAAAGTATTTTTTACGATCAAAGAAACTATTGCGGTGAATCTAGATATCTTTGCGCAAAGTTCATTACGACAACTATTTCAAAGCTCAGCATAGTTTAGCAATGCGGGCGAAATCAGTGCGGCTATGTACGAACTACAACCACACAAAAAATTGTTTAAAACTTGTCGACTTCGTAAATGAACATTGTTTATTTCAATACTCCGTTGGACTTTTGGTTTACTGAATTACCAATATTACATCACAGTATCCCTATATACTGATCAAATTTTTAATCGTTAATAAAATACCTTTTTTTAATCATCAAGTAGATTTCAATATTAGTAGAACAATATATAGTAGAAGACACTTGGTGTTCATATCTTTCATATTGCTTGTTTTAAAGAAAATAATAACATATAGGTTTATGTACATGTCACGCATATTTATGTATGATATTTACTTATAAAATGTAATCGCGATATGCCCTGTAAATTGGACAAGACATTAATTTTGTTTCTGGCCTTTAATTCTGAAAATCAATGGATAAAGGAAGGATGTAGTCAAACTATATATAAGAAATAACTTTTAAATATTCTTAAAATTATCTAATGAAAAAGGCAAAAGTAATTTATTTTATGAGATTAAGTTAAGTTATTCGTTTTTAATAATTAATCGACAATTATAAAAAAATTAATAACCTAAATGGGTAAATCTTATCAAATTTCAGTCCCCTGCAGCTATAAAATAAAGGCAAAACCTGCCCATTGTAACTCAATTATTATCTGCAAAGTTCGTTGCTGCACCCCACGCCGAACCGTTAGACAAAGCTCGTTTGTCTATGTAGCCCTGCACTCCTACACTTTTAATAATAGTCAGTAATCTACAGAATAGAAGAAAATATTTTATATACTTAAGTAACCTAATATATAATTAAGTAGAGATGGTACACTAATAAGCATACGAACCCGTATTGGAGCCTTAAAATCCCTAGATCTTAATAAGATGTTACAAATGTATAGATGATTAAAAATCATAAATCAATTTGATCTGGGCCTGTATTTTTTTTATCTAGGGCATATTAGGGACTTTTGTCCACAAAACACGTCAGTCCCATCGTAACTTAGCTTTAATATAAATCACTGTTAACCCCCTACTATCATATTATAAAATTTTACAGCTATTTCTGTCATAAGACTACTCAGAATGCTCTGCAGTAGACATCAAAACAATTTAGACCATAGCGGTTTATCAACGATTGCCTTTCGTTCCTGGTTCTGACGCACTCCAGAAGAAGATTCTGTACGTCTTCAAATTGATCGCTTAGAATGCATATCGGTGTAGCCGCTTTATTCATCAAATAGACATATTTACGTAACTTACCTACCTTAATATGGTTTCTACCTAAGGTACCATGTCCAAACCCGGGTACTCGCGAAGGTTCGCTCTGCTTATGGGCTTGTTATAGCTCGTTATTTTTAAAGACAGCATAATTTTAAACTTTTTGTAAACTTATTATTATTATTATTATATATTATATTTTTACTGGAAATAAACTTTTAGCGGGGTGCTTAGAATATTGTGAAAATTTCATAAGAATCGTAATAAACAATTTTTTTTTATAAAAAGAAATTCTTTCATTATATTACTAGGCTACATTAGAATCGTTTCAATCCCATGTCAGCCAAACCATAGATCCGCACAATTGAAAGTATTATTTAAAAGATCCTGTACATACGAGTACACACAAAAATATTGTAAAGCGTTTAGTTAGACTTCATTTTCTATGTGCCCTATTAAATAAAATATAATCAGTTAAGCTGTTAGACAATACAGGAGGTAGATCGTTGTTCAGTATAAAGAAATCTCGCTAAAGATACATAAATATCGTTAAAACTAGCGTTTAGTTGTTCATTATAAAGGTCCTTGAGTAACCTTGAGACTAGTCCGTACAGACTGTACCCATAATGAAATTACAATTCTATTTAACATTATTATACTAATTTATAGAGTCTTAATTTACGGAATCGTATTTCAAAAATAGCACTACACTTTTGCAAAACAAACACTACAATAAGCAATGCAGTGCATCATAATTTTTAAAGCGGCAATGAATGATGTAGTAGGTTGAGTAGCGTTGATAATTTTTTATTAAAATGATCTGTATATTTTACTAATGCAGAAATTAAAATTATTTAAAAAATACGTAGTATTAATACTAACAATTCGACTTATTAGTATGACAAGTGTATGTGTATGTTTATCTATATACACGGACACACAGGAACAACAGATTTACCATTATAAGGAATGATGTAACAGGTAGGTACTCATCGAACTAATACTTGTTAACGTAGTTTATCGAGAAATCGAAACAGATAAGGAGAAAAATCAATGCATCACTGCAAACGTCCGCTTATTTTACAATGTCAGCGCCGTTTAGTGATAAACAACACTACTATTGTAAGTATTTTGCGTAGCATTTAAATTATTTGAAAACGTATTTCAGTGCTTGGTATTGTTTTTAAAGTTTTTAGCAATATAACAGAAGAGCGCATAAGTTTTATTTAAAATTTTGATTTTTCAATATCTTACCACAAAATCAGTAGGTAAAATAAAACAAATACTTTAATTATGTGACTCAGCAGGGGAAGAGGATGGATGGAGACTGTTTTCCCCAGTGTTTATCCGGACTCATGCGTATTATTTTTGACATTATTGTTACAATTATAATTTTATTAAATATTTCAAAAGTGTTAAGCCACAAAGTCAGACAAAAGGATATATATAAAATAATGTTAAGTTTTACTAAAAAATCAGACCCTATCCCATTTATTTTACATTACTATACTTTTGATATCAAGGTAAATATGAAACAATCCGGGAGGTATGTACACATCTATTACACACAAGGTAAGGAGCCTTGTTGAACCAAAAGAGACGATAACAATAACGCGGTACCGACAAAGACGCCACCTAAATTCAGGCCAAGCCAAAGCTCGACCCACTTCAGCAGTACTCCTATATGAAGGCATACGCCTTCGAATACCATTTATATACACAGTGAGGAACAAGTATTTAATAAAAAACAAGTCGCGAAGGGAAATAAAACTACATAAACACCTTTTTTTATTGACTGAATGCCTCAAATATTTTTTTTAGTTCAGTAAAAATTCTCATAACCATTATTCCAATTAATCACAGGAACAATTAAGAAAACTTTTTGGATTAATGGTTATGAGAAATTTATTGCAATAACAGTTAAAAGGAAAATAAACGGAAACTCAATAAGCCAACATCTATGTTCGTTTTTTTGTTTTTGCCTAATTATTATTTTCACATCTGTTCTCTTAAGGCTAAAATATAAAGGCCATAGCACAAATACAAGATATTTGTGAAAATTAATTCGTGATAATAATTAGTAAAATTAAATGCGAAATCACAATTTGTGGACTCCTTTTTAATTAAATTTAAATTTTTTGGACTACCTAATTCATCATTTAGAGGTAAATCATTATTTCTGACACTTGTTTATGACAATACTTATGTCTTGAATATATATCTTGAATTATTAATTTTTCTATAGCTTGCTTAACTTGAAATTTACATAAAGTTCTATAGCTTATTACCTATTTTAGACTAGAATGTCAATCATTTATATTAAACTAGAATGTCAATCATTTATATTACACATTAATGCTAAAGTTCCGCTTTACAAAGAGCGATTTTTCGAAATAAGGCAACTATGCTTCGTAACGTTACACCATTTATCCCTGGCCGCTTTTAAAAGGCTCTATTCGAGAAAAAAGGAATATAAATTAGCATTCATAAGACCTTCCCAGTAACTCGCGAGAAACTCTTCATTGAAAGCAAACTTTACAAATAATGTTTTCAAATAAGACAAAGTTTCGCGCACATTCGGAGAAAATCCTTCTGGCCTCCTACAGCCTACTCCAAAGAAAGTTATTTATTAGGTACGACACCAACGAAACGAATATTCAGTGAACCGACTTCAAACGCCTCCGCAATAACCGCAAATTGTATTATTTATTTTGTATTTGAACTAATAATATAGAAGTCTATATGTATAGATACAATTGAAGAATAAAACAGCATAGCATTCGTTAAGTCTATAATAGGAAGAAGTTTCAAACAATGAATAAGCTTTTCTAGGAAAATTTAGTTAACATAATTGATATTAAAATGATATCATAATAAAATAAACCTTTCTCTTCTTTGGTTTATCCTCATTTTAATACAAATTAAATAAATAAACTAATTTATGTTAGATTCCTTTGCAATATCAGTTACGCCGCATTAATTAAAAACATTGCTGTACTTCAAAACATCAATAACACAGGTATAATATAAGTAATCCACTTAATTTATGATAAGAATTTAAAATTAGTCTAACGAAATGAAAGAAATTTTAACAACCTGCCATGTTTGTGTACATGTAATACATCAAATCGATTCAGTTAATGTAGAGTTTAAATTCATATGCATTTAATAAAAAATATTACAACTTTTATCTAATACGATTGTATATTGTAATATAGAAGGTAGAAATTAAATATACACAATGTTTAGATAGTATGATTATACAGATATAAGGATTATCGCTTTAAGCAATATATGATATAATAAAAAAAACAATACAGGAATGATTAAAAATTATCACTCTAATCAGTTTGGATATTTTGGATATTTCTTCAATTTAGTTAATCCAACTTATTATAAGTGCGCACGCGTCGTTTACGCAAGTCGTTGTGGTAATGCGGTAATAATTAGAGCGTAGCGAATATCTGCATCATTTCAATTTTGATTTCTTGAGTTTTGGTAGTAATGAAAAATTCTTAAATAATCTACAAGCACTTTTTGTGGACCGAAATCATTTTCGCTAATTGGTGAAGCAACTTGAACAAGCGAATGAGTGCAAAATTTTGCTTTTACGCACGATCCTTCACAAACCCGCAAAATATCAAAATGAATATTTCATTTCCAGGTCTTAATATTAATAGTTTATGCTGTGTAACTCCTAAAAGTTATTAGTTAACTGTTGTTTCAACGTTCGTGAAAATTAAACGTATTTCTAACAAGCTACCCAGAATGTAAATTAAGTACAATTAAGAGTATGATAATTACTGTACTGTTAAAATTGTTAAAAAGTAGGTCATTGTTTTAATTAAAATTTACATCAACTATACTTATTAAGACGAGAACAAAACGCTGTTTTTTGTATTGTTTACACAATAAAGTTTTTCTTTGGTCTCACTTCTATAATATATAATATACTGTATGCGCAAAAAATCAACATTTATTTTAATATATGTGAAACTTATCTTATTATCGCTTATATTTATTTGCGCGAAGGATTCGCGGTAGAAATTTATTTCGTTCCCCTTCTTTTACTACGGCACTGCGCAAAGCATGCGGCGCACTAGTTAATTTATATTTGTTGTGTCTGCATGAATTCTTAAATATATAAACCAGAGTGTACAATCGGTGCACGTATAGTGCCTAAACGTGTGCGCCTCTACACAAATAGGGCAGGTACATTTGTGTTAAAGAATTTGCATCGTTTTACTTTACTCTAATGGGACGCTGTATTGTAATAGGATATCACGTACGACACATAATATAGAACCGACGGCTTTACTCATAGTTATTCAATAGTGCGTCTGTCAAATATTATGGAAAGCCCCATAAAAAACTAAATATTCAATTTGCATTTTATATTTAAAAATAATAATAAAAATGCATGTTCTTTCTTCGCTATGCACATAAAACCAGATAAAATATGAGCAGAGTTGTGGACAGCATGCCGGTGCTCCAGACATGCCATCTTACTAAAGTAGGCAAATAAAATGGGCCCTTATATCGCCGTCGGGTCGGTGCGGTCGAGCATTGTCGTGCCATTCCCGCGGCCCCGTCACAAGGCACGTGAAGGATCGACACCGACAGGTTTTTAGCCGGTAAAAGTCTGGCATAACCCAGAATATGCCCCCCGTAATGTCGGGAGAGAGAGAAAAAAACAGCAGTAATATTACATTTATTCCGATTTACTTTAGTGTACACAAATATTAGCGTCCTTTTTTGGTGTGTTACTAAAATATCACTTTCAATGCGTTATCATACAAACGCTTACTTGCCTTAAAATATTTTGAATAAGTAATTAGTATGTGAGAACTAAAATCCTCATACTTTGATGCAAGTTACATAATCGGTACTTAGCCATTTCAAAATGAAATATAACTACGGATACATAATGTTACTAGCTGAACCTCGTTTGCGTGGAATGTTTTTTGGGTAGCATTGTGTATTACTGCAAAGAGCTTATAGTCCTTTTTCAGGCTCTAGATTATCGATGTACCAAATTTCATTTATTTGTTAAGCAGTTATAGTGTGAAAGCGCGACAGAGTTACATTCGCATTTATAATATTACCAATACCTGGATATCGGACCTAGTTTTACATACCATAAAAGATACAGTTTGTAAATGTGAAGTTTGAATTTATTTAATTAACACCACCGTAACCCTCCTTTCGGGTCGAATTTCGTAAAATCCGTTCTGACCTGACCTCTACTCGGCAAATATTGGTTAATTTAAGTAAAGCATTACATTTTTCTGTTTTTTATTGGCGGTACGTCTTTCCTGGTAGGGTGATACGACCCAAGGCTCCCCCTCGTTTTAGCTTAGATTTACTACATTTATAATAATTTTTGCAAAAAATTTTACAACGTCATCTATTGAAAGTTCACGTAAAAGATTTAAAGGGTTTCTTTCTTTGTAATTAGTTTAAAAATTTCGTGCTATTCCGAGTAAAACTTTCCGCGTTACAATTTAATTACTGGTATGAAAAATAGACTAACAAAGACTCGAGTTCTAGCTATAAATGATTTAATTTAATTATACTTCCATTGGAGTTTTACAGGTATTTAAAGATCTAGATCTAGGTGCGGCCAAATTGATACAACCATGGAAATTATTTCGCTGATAAATTATGTCGTTATCTAGATAGGTGACTAAACTTTATTACTGAAGTCGCAAAACTGTTCTCTTTTTTCTATCATCTCATTGAAATAAATGCTCGGGCAATTATTGCTAATATTTGACACTACATCTTCAAACTCAGTAAAAACAACATAAAATCATTTTTATTTAATCGTTTGAAATAATGTGTTATCTAGGGGAGAAAATAATGACTACAATGTTAAACTTTTAATAGTAAACTGACCTGACTTGAGATATTATACTTCAGATGAAATCGCTCGACTATTATTTACCCTGATAAAAAGTGACGATACCCTCTAAAATTAAGTAATTTATCTTTCAAACCATATTTTGCTCATTACTACGTGTTTACTTTTCAAAGTCAGTGTATGTCTTTAAAATCGACTACAATGTAAGATTTACGTTTTTCCTGGTAATACAGCTAAATCACCATCACACGATTAATAACCTTCTCGTGAAGAACAATTGTTTCCTATTCTTTATTTCATATTTTATCTAGGGCAAGGATCCAATGAGGTCAGCTCTAATCGGCCACAGGATCTATAACCGTGGAAATGCTAATTACATCGAACTTGGTATATATTCTACTGTACAAGGTTATTGTAAAAAATTACTTTCCAGGCTAAGGTTTAGCACCTGCTATCAAAATATATTCTTTGTATAACATAAATCCGCATCTAACATTTGAAGGCCTAACTGATGTAAGGACAAATTGCATTTTGTAAATAGTCAGTCCTGAACTGATAGAAGACTTCGACCGTAGCCGTCAATTTCCAATAAATCAAATCAAATCAAATCAAAAATATCTTTATTCAAGTAGGCATATTACAGCACTTTTGAATCGTCAAATTATATTTTTTTTCCACACTCTGATTCTAATATACATCTGATGACGGTACTCAAGAACGGCTTAAAATCAAAAGTTACGAGGGTTCCTTCGCGCCCTGATCCGAGAAGAACCCACAACAAACTCAGT
>JACTOM010000030.1:2714079-2793515 GCA_015832385.1 Elymnias hypermnestra | reverse complement strand
CATCAGTGGATGTCGCTGTGGTCCCCAAGCCGGACATTCTGCCATAGTGTGGGTCGCCGTATCGACAGGCGCACCACACTGATGGCAGATAGAGAACTTTCCGAAACATCCGTGTCCGGTCAGTACTTGCACCAGCCTAAAGGTAAGCGATCCGTGCCGCCTATCTAACCGTTGTTCGAGGCGAGGACGGATCGCCTCCACCGTGATCACATCCGCACTTGGAGACTCGAGAAGCTCCTTCCAAGCTTGAATCAGGACCCTGTCAGCAAGGGCCCCATAAAAGTTGCGTTTATTTTAAAAAAGAAAAGAATAATAGCTGATTATGAATTGTTTAGTTGCCTTAAATTTTTTAGATATTTTTCTTTAGAAAGATTAAATATACAAGCTGGAGAATGTTTTCTTTCTCATTTCTACAATTCTGTTTACTTCTAAAGTGGATCACCTCGGGGTGACTACTTTAAGAGTAAACAGATTTAACGATTTTTTAAAACAAACACTACTTTTGTAGACTTCCTTCAAGTTATCAGATCAAAATATTAATCTAAACTATCCGTGATATAAAATATAAAATTAATACGAACCCTGTTACACTGTTAACAGGAGTGTAAAATATATATGTGGACACCTCTAAATTAGACGATATTCATTTTGAAATGGTTGTGTGCTATAAAGATAGCTTACTATTTTAGTTTTCCTTATGCAGCAAATAGGCACTATACCTAATAGTTACACAATGACAAAGCAACATTTTAACAATGCATAGATATAAAAAACACTACCATGACCTGATTGATTCCTCAAATCATAGCTGAAACAGTTAATCGTATTTTTTTAAGTTTCTATTATGAAGAAGTGTTTGGGTATTTTGAAAGATAAATAAATTATAATATTTGACTATTAGCAAAATTTGGATGAATAGTAAAAGAGTATAAAGGTAATGTCAATGTATATAAAAAGTCTGTTTTAGCATTACTGTTTAGTAATAAACTAATAAATGCTGATGGAAATTTGTGTAAGGTATATAATTTTAAGGTACTGAGCTTTTAGCTGTTAGCATCTTATGTATGTAGGGAAATTCGTATTTATTGTCTTAATCTTGCAAAAGGTAAATTTCATCTCGTCTCTGAATTTCGCGAAATTTTGTAGGCATGAAACCATCTTCCATTTGTTCCAAAAGTGCTGTAAAGGGCTACACGAATAAAGATATTTTGAGTTTGAGTTTGTCTTTCTAATGAAACCGGTTTTGGTGCACAGCGCTAGAATGTGTCCATAACGACGTATTGATTTATAATTGAAAAATTTTACGACATCAGTGTGTTAAGAATTAAATAAAACTATACACACCGGCATATTTAGCGGAACATAAAAAATATTTGACATCATTATCATATAAGGTTATGATACTGATATCAAACCTTTATTTTTTCTTATGTTCCGCTTAATACGCCGGTGCGTATAATTACAGCAAAATATATTCCAAGATTTTGCGAGCGAAGTTGCAGATAGAGGTAATTACAAGGAATATAAGAGATATCGTTGAAATGTTTGGGAATTAATCTAAATTGGAGAGAAACATCGGTTTTTATTACATCAGAGTTGTATAAATAATATAAAAATAATAGAAATAATTACAAGTAAAAAATTATTCATTCATTCATACAAAAGATTAATTCTTTCCCACAACTTTTTTTATTATATTCCAACTAACATAAACAAGAAACCATTACTGATAATGCATTATATTACACAAAGCAAATGATGGCAATAAATATATACATACAGTGTTTTGTTATACAAGAAATAGTAGATTACAAATTTTGTCATCATTGTTGTATCATTACACATTCAATGAATATAACCATTAGGTTTAACATTACATATTATTTTTTTATTAAAGTGAAACTTCCTAGGTGTCTTTGTGTTTATGGGATTAATAAAGACAATAATTAAGAATTAAATTTTACATATATGTCAAATTTTAATCAATCTTACTTTCACGAACACTTAACTATTTAGCTTATTGATAAAAGCAAGGTGCATGAAATAATTACTACTGTCATTATTGAACTAATTTTCTATAATAAAACTTTAGTTAGCATTTTCATTCAAATCCATAATAAAAAACAAAACTTGACAAAGATATTCTAGATGATGATGAAAATTTGTTTTAGATGATGAAAATATACTTCATGCTAACCTACTACTTCATACCTTTCTTTGTCATGCGCTGATTGTGGATACTGTAAAACAGTTTGTTGCGCTTCCATTTCTACCACACATTGTGTCCCTAGTTCGAGCTCTGAAACAAATTGATACAAATTTTACTATAAGCATTTGTTTCTAGTAATAGTCGAAATTTCACACAGCATTTTTAATATTTGCATTTTGCCTTAATGTAAAGGCAACAATGAGTGCAGTAACAGGAACAATAGCAGCATGTATAAAAAATTACAGTATAATTTTCACTGGCACATTGATGGTTATAAATAAAATAGAATACTTTTAATTCTGTTTTCTTCGATTCTTTGGGGATAAAAAAATTGGAACTAACATAGAATCAAAGAACTTCAAATTAGAAAATCTTTGGTGGCACAAAGTTTGCCAAAAATAAAAATTATACACCATTTTTCTTGATTATGTCTCAAGACGTAAATGTTTATAATAGCAGTTTTTTAACTCGCAACCTTATTTACAGTATGACCAACATATGTTAAAACTATATTGTAATGAATATATTGCTACTGTACTTCAATAATGTAATAGTTCTAAATAATCCAGTACCTCCTAAAAAATTTACTATTTTCGTTCATAGATAAAACTGATGTATACCTAATGAATGAAGAGAATTGGAGTGTTGCAAAATATCCCATTGCATACGGGAGTTGTTAGAGAGATAAGCAAAGAAGAAGTACAAAAGGTACTGTCCAAAGTATGAGAAACGGTAAATCCGTTGGACCAGATGAGATACTAATAGAAGTGTGGAAGTTTCTGGATGTGGAAGGATGGACATGGCTTTGTTCTTCAATAAGTTGTTTCAAGAAGAGGTGATCCCTGACGAATGGTGTATAGTTCGCTCGTGCCTATTTTCAAAAATAAATGTCACATACAGGACTGTAACAATTATAGAGGAAGAAAGCTCATGTCACACAGCATGAAAATATGGGAGAAGATTGTTGCTAGACGATTGAGAGAAGAGACAAAAGTGACAGAGAATCAGTTTGGATTCATGCCAGGACGTGGAACAACGGATGCCTTATTTTCACTTTGCCAACTTTGCGAAAAGAACAAACGAGTACTTAAGAACTTGCATATGGTATTCGTTGATCTGGAGAAGGCATATGATAGGGTACCCCGTGAAGTCTTGTGGTGAGCTTTGAAAGAGAAAAGAGTGACTGGGAAATACCTGCGTCTTATCCGTGCTATGTGCAGTATAGCAACTACATACGTTCGCTACGCAGCTGGCGAAACTAACAAATTCAATGTGGGCGTAGGTTTGCTTAGTGATCGGTTTTAAGTCCTTATTTGTTCCTCCTGGTAATGGATGCATTGACATCAGACATACAAGAGGTAGCACCCTGGTGCATGCTGTTTGCCGATGACATTGTGCTTGTTAGAGAGGATGGAGCTGAGGTACAGAGAAGGCTAGAAATATGGCAGGAAAAACTGGAAAGCGCAGGATTGAAGATCAATAGGACCAAAACAGAACATCTGTTCTGTGATTTTAGGGACCCATCCAGTTTTTCTTTGATTGGCTTAGATGGTGTTTCCCTTCGAGTCTGCTCCGATTTCCGATACCTCGGCTCTATCTTCCAAAACGACTGCGGCATTGACCGAGATTTTACTAGCAGAATAAATGCAGGTTGGATGAAATGGAGGCAGGTCTCTGGAACAATTTGCGATGTCAGAAAGCTCCCTAAACTATAGGGGAAAATTTATACAACGATCGTAAGACCTGTCATGCTGTATGAAATCAGAGTGCTGGGCCACCAAAGGGGAGAATGAAAGGAAATTGCATGCAGCGGGGATGCAAATGTTGAGATGGATGTGTGGAGTGACAAAATTAGATAACATTAGAATGAGTATATTAGAGGATGTGTGAAAGTAGCACCAGTGACTGAGAAGTTAAGGAGTGGCAGGCTAGCCTGGTATAGACATCTAATGAGAAGAGAGGATAGCCATGTATGCAAGAGTGTCCTAAATATGATGGTAAGCGGCAGAGCCGGGAGAAGGCGACCAAGAAAAGTGTGGATGAATTGTGTGAAAGAGGATATGTGTATAAAGAGTGTGAATGTAGAAATGACACTGGATAGAGTGAAGTGGCAAAAGGAATCGTGCTGTGCAGACCCCACCTCTTGGGATAAGGGCAAGAAAAACAACAACAGATAAAGCTGATGTATGCATTTTATCTTTCTGAATTATATGATACTATTTGGTGTTCCATAATATATCCCAACAAAAAAAACTATCTTTTTAACAAAAGTATTTTTTCTATATTTTTTTTTAACTTTATGCCAATATAAATAAAAATACAAACTCTAGTATAAAGAATACTTATACTTCCATTTTGTTCACATTTCAACATATCTGTGTTTCTGAGAGGGAGAGTGAGAGAGAGAATATTTTATTGCACACAGTTTTGAGTTGACATAAATTCTTACAATAAATGATAACAAATTGTAAAAAATGTACTTGATAGAAAACCTGTTTGCTATAGCCACACCATAATAAGTGTATGAGTCGAACTATGAGACATCACTGTTTATGTAAGTATTATTAAAACCATATGATTTAGAAGGTTATATTTGAATGATTTAAGGTAATAAGACTTACAATTTACATTTTCTATATTATTTTAAATTAATAATAAAATCTATCTAAAACAGTGTTTGGATATATAACATTGGTCATGTGTAATTTATTCACAGGTAAATATTTTCAACAAGTGTATGAAAAATTTAAATTTTTTGCACACTTTGGTGTGTACAACAAACACACAAACATTGAAGAACCAGTTTAACCCTTTGCACTCCTTAATATAATACTCTTTATTTTAGTGTGTTTCCAAGAATTCTGAACTTTATAAATTTGCAAATACAGTGTATTTAGAATCAGAAAGGTACATTTCATATTGAAAAGAAAAATATGTTTTATTATAGTGTTTTAAGAGACAGCTTATATTTCATTTTTACTGACAGTAATTTACTCATTATGAAACTACTATATATAAATAGATAGAATATAAATAGATTTCAAAAATGACATGACTAACAGCTGCCTACAAAAAATTCCATTTGAACACATAACAATTAGGCTTTTATATTGGCAACACCTGCTTGTGCAGCCACCTTGTGACTGATCAAATTGATGATAATAAAATTATCAATAATTTAAATATGATTAATATTTTGTATGTCATCTTAATAGTAAGTAGAGTAACTATATAACTTTATTTCATTTAAGGAAATAATTTTCTTATTTGGTTACAAGAATTTACACAAACAAAAATCTTTACAATTCTTGAAAAACAAATTTATAAATAGGAATATTTCAAAATTATTCATAACGATCAGTATTACGTAAATACTGAAATAAAAAGAAATTAAAGATTAAAATATTTCGCCGAGTTAATTTATCGTAAGCCTTGTAATCATAGCCACTCATAAATGTATTCATGAAAGCAATGTCCTCATGTTTTCTATGTAAAACATTAGTTTTATCTGCAACGCGCTTCGAACGTTGATAAAACCAAGCATACGTAGCCACCCGCGACTGCGAATTTCTTTATTTTAATACGACTACAAAACCAGCTTACCTCGCCTGTTAAAGGGACGAACCCGCACAGCAACTTTAATCTTATCCGAGGCCATTTTAACACTTAAATTACACAAATATATTTAAAACACAACACTTTCCACAACAATGTTTAATAAATTATTGCACATATTCACCCATATTCTAAAACAACAAAATTCATTATTTCACGTTAGGTTCTCGACGTACCCGGAATGACACTGCCCGCCATGTTGTTTTTTTACGCTCGTTAAGAGCTTGACCCCATAACCGATACCGATAGTAATAAACCGGTACCGAATTAACTTTACAGAAGCCGTTAAAATTTACTTTACGGTGATTTGAAATATGTGAAATTTACTTTAATATAATAATAAAAAAAATTGACATTTAAATACACGATGTAACTTACGAGCATTGGATTTTTTATTAAAATTTCCTTGGATAGAAGTTTAATATAAATCATCGTTTCGGAAGATAGGACTGAGGTAACGGAAATCGGAGCAGACTCGAAGGGAATCATCTAAGACAATCGAAGAAAAAACTGGAGGGATCCCCGAAATCACAAAACGGATGTTCTATTTTGGTCCTATTGATCTTTAATCCTATGTTTTCTAGTTTTTCCTGCCAATATCCTATATTCGAATAAACTGCATAATATATGAACAAGATTAGAGATGTTACAATGTCGTTTTTATCGGAATACGAATAATCAACTATTATTACTGATGTTTCTACAATAACAGTACAAGAAGGCAAGATAGCTGCAATGTTTGTCGGTACAAATTGTGATGTATTTAAGAGTAGGCGTGATTGTACTTTATATAATATAAAAAGAGGAAAATATAGTGTTCATAAATTGTATTAGACTACATAGTACCAATATTAAAATACGTTTACTTAATAAATTTTCAGAGCACGTTCTGGCTTTGCTACTTATAATATTTAAAACATTTACTTTTATAAAGTTATAATATTTAAAAAAAAAATTGTAATAATATAAAGAGTATATAAATAAATATTTTCAATTTTCACGAGGATACTTTGAGGGTTCATTTCACAACTCAATCCTTATACCTTGAAAAATTTAAGCTGTTTTTTATTGTAATTATAATATTGACGTTATATGCAGACGCAACATAGGTGCTAGTAAAGATCCGAGTGATATTATGGTGGCATACAATCTTCGTCGATATAAAAATCGATTTAACTATTTGTTAGATCTACGAGTATAAAAACAGAAAAAAATTATATTAAGACTGAGACGTAAAATATACTCTAAACCCCAACCCTTTAAATTTATTTGCACTTATTTATAACAGATTATAATTGCAGTGCATATATGCATTCATTAATACTTTATCTGTGGCAAAATGCAATATGAATGATTTGACACATTTTATAAAATATTTGCAATTTGCATTTGCAGAAAGCCGAAAAATCCATTAACATTACGAATGAAAGTTTTATTTATATAATTTTAGCTATATTATTTTAAGATGGCCTCTGACCCTTTGTTTGGATGGGATTTAACTTACAAAACCGTTGAAAAAGATATTAAACAAAAGGCTGATATTGTTGTTGCTTTTATTCATTGGAATTTAACCAAAAGAGGGTTCAAAAGTATCGGAATTGGTGATGAGGTATTTATTTAATACTTTTAATGTTTTCTAAGAAATAATTTAATTGTTATGCAAGTTGCTTACACACCAAGGCATAGTATTTTACTAAAAGAAACAGTACCGGCACTGAAGCTCTTTATTTTTCAGCGTACACTTACAGGTGATGAATCTAGAAGTGAATTATTGCCGACGGGTTGGAATGATAAGGAAAATTATACACTGCGATATGTTTTTGAGGAGAGGCTTTATATTTTGCATGGATTAAATACTGACGGAAACCTTATTGTAAACTTAATGGTAAATATTATAAAACATTGTCAATTCAAATATTCACAGAATGAAATAAATTTTATAATACAACAAACATGTATCCTAGAATATGCCTTGAGTAGTAACTTTTTATTCTATAGAAGAACCAGTTAAGGTGCTGATGGAAATTAATATAATAATATACTTACTTTTAAACTTGCATATAGTTCTACTTATAAATTTTCTACAATGACTGGTGTTTGGTTATGTTAGGGCTTTATTATAATTTTTACATGTATCACATCTTTATGTATTTTGTGAAATTTTACTATTATTTTAGAGATCAGAGGATTTGGCAGTTTCAAACATAGCAGTTAAGGTGGAAGAGACAGTAAAGGAGCTTAGTGGTACAATAGATAAACTACTACCTAATTATAAAGAGTTTATGCACAATATTAAAAGGGATCTGATTGACACTATTACTGATAGACCAACCAGCACAGCACAGACACAAACGACAGCAAGTAAGAATTAAAGTATTTAAAAAAAGGTAGGTTAGTGCTTATCTTCTTCTCGCTGCCTGTAGCTTGCTAGCTAGTAGCATGCCTCAAAATTATGTATGAACGCACATTTTAAGTTTTCATTTTTGGTTGCAATAGATACATACATATTTAGTTTTACTTTTAATTTTAAAAATATTTGTCTATAACTTAATATGTGGGTTATGTAGTTTCTTATTATTACTTCTCTGTTGTGTTAGTTATTAACTGTTATTAACATTATAAAGTAAACATCTAATCTTTGATTTACATTTTTATCATAAAAATACAGAAGTATTGGATTATTAAAGTGAAAAAGTATTCAGAGAGTACACATTTTTTTATTGCAGATACTTCAAACACCAATTATAGGAATCCTGATAATGATCCATTAAGAGTTGCCCCAAGACCAATGCCTGGAGTTGTCCCTGAAAATCCTAATTTATGGTAAGTAATAAAAATTATAAAATTAAAACACACTGCATAATAATATACAAAGGCTCATTATATAAAGGGAAAAGTTAATAAATTCAATTACATTGTTATTTTCATGTGTAAATAATATGTTAGCTAGAAGTAATAGCTCTACCCAGCCATGTCACCCACACAGTGCACAATCAACTTCACAATCTATTCACTTGAATACACAAAAACAGATTTCATAAAAATCGAGCTGTTTATGAGAAGTTCATTCACGAACATTAAAATTATTTAATTATTTAATCTAAATTTTGTATTTCAGGGAGTTACCACCTCCAAATTTACGCAATGTTGGCCGATCTGATTTGGATCCATTTGCGCCACCCGGAGGTGGAATGCTCTTCAATCCTTTTAGCCCTGGCAGGGATATTGAAAATCCTGGATTAGGTATTCCTGGTGGACTGCCAAGGTATGCTTATATACTTAATAAATATTTACTTTTGTCATATTCTTTTTACACAGACATATTTTAAATGACTGATTTAGTATACATTTTCTTAGTTTTTACTCACAATATGCATTTATGTCCTGTAAGTACAATAAAGTTAATAGTTGTTTAATAATATTTTGTTATTCAGATACAAAACAGTTCTTGAAAATTTGGTGTAGTTTTATTCTAAATGTTTCGAATATTTTCTTTATTAACATACTAGTGATCCACCCCAGCTATGCAAGGGCAGTGAGATTTATTATACCTACTAAGAATGAAATTTACAGATTAAATTTAAATGTAATATAATGTCTATACTACTTAAAGCATTTTCATGTATGTTATTAACAGATGTTAGAAGCATGAAACTAAAATATTTCTATATATAGATATGGCAACCACTCATATAGAAACTAAATAGACAAGAGCGGGGGTGCGAAGCAGCACATTAAACAAATTATTTTTGTTATGTTAATCAGCATATTTAACTTATAATAAGGATTGATACTGTATCCATCTGTATAAACTTCTAATTACTACATTGTTTATGACCATTTTTTAGAAGTTAAAATGGATATAATGAGTTATCATTAAGAGAAGTTATGTAGGCCATGGCTGAATTGTTCTACATTTATAAAAGAAGAATTATTTTACCATATATTTATTAATAACAGAAACATCGCAATTTTTAATACACCAACCCTGTTTTCAATTCAATTTTGAAATTGTTTGGAAAGTAGGAACACATACAAAAATTTGTGTTAAAATATATTTTGCTATCCAATATTTTTTGGTGAAAAAAACAAAATTTTTACAGAGGTGCTGTACCCCCTGGAGCGAGATTCGATCCATTTGGGCCTCCCGGTGTTGGTCCATTACCCGGTCGGCGACCTCCACCTCCTGATGCAGATCACCTTCCACCGCCTGGATTTAATGACAACATGTTTATGTAATAAGTAACGATATAGGAGGTATATAAATAAATAAAATTTATATTGTTCAATAATTTCTTTCTATTCACATAAGCAGGAAGCAAAAGCCCGAAAATGTGAAGTAATCCTTCAGAACATATTTATAATATAAATAAGTTTAAGTGTCGACTTTGTACATTATTTCCGCATTCGAAGGGTCGCATGAGGAGGTTCCAGTTGTTCAGGGCACCATCACCATACCTTCGGAGCTTACAGTAGGTGACCTCAATAAATTGGGTCTGTATGTTTATGGGAAACATTTTTGGTAGGGTTGTGTCAGCGTGGCAATATAATTTAAGTCTTATTTAAATGAAACTACTATTTAAAATTTAAAAATATTATTGTGGACTTGTGCTGTAAGCATATAACGGTACGAAAATCAAATTGAAGAATCTATTAAGTTATTATAAATTACTACTAAACGGCTGAGCTGAATGGGACGGATGCACTCCAAGCGTTTAGGAAGTATCGATTAACTATAGATAAGCCTTTTGAATTGTGCTAATATATAATTAAGAACATGAAATTAATTAAATTGATACGCTTGCACCTTCTCACATTGACGCTACCTCTAAATCAGCGGGAGCGGTGGCATTATTAGCTGAAAACGCCAAGAGGCGCAAATATGATTTTTTTTCTGTATTAATGTTATAGTTCGGTATAATGTTATCATGGTTAACTTCCTTCCGGTTACGCTGTAAAAGCCAGTAGGGCTAACAGCTAAACACAGTTTGAAAAAGAAAAAAGAAATGGTTAACTATAAAATTTGTATGACTTAATTAATAAATTTAATATCAGAATTTATATAGTATATGTATGTATTTACACCGTCCAAGTTATTATTAAGTACAAAATACACACTTCTTGCTCTGTATTAGTAGCACACGTGTGATGAATAATCAACAGCTTTAGTATAACTTTTAAAATTTAGAATAGCTGGTACCTAGAGCCATAAAGTAGACAATAAAGAGAAATATTTTTATTTCTATCCTGGCAACGTTAAACGTTTAGTTTCACAA
Organism: Elymnias hypermnestra; assembly: GCA_015832385.1. Classification (NCBI taxonomy): domain Eukaryota; kingdom Metazoa; phylum Arthropoda; class Insecta; order Lepidoptera; family Nymphalidae; genus Elymnias; species Elymnias hypermnestra. Next base: position 2,782,415 of record JACTOM010000030.1, on the reverse strand, counting down.
TTTTTTTGTGCAGTGCACACGTTTTCCGCGTGTGTCGTAATTTCTTGGCTGTTCACGGCTGAATCTGCTCAACTTTTATTCAATGTGTATGGCTGTGGAGGTAAGCACACAATGTAATATTGGATTTTGGAAAATATGGTTATGTTTATACATCAAATATAGAATGTACGAAGGTCATGCCCTCTTAGCCACGGACGTCACTGTGCAGGCGTCGTGGAACAATTATCATTTTCCTTTATATTCTGTTAACGTTGCTGGAGATTTCCATTTAAAACTTCATTAAAAGAGGCGGAAAGTGGAATATCACTACGAAACCATATAATTATTAATTAAAAATTTATTAGAATACAATAGTTTAAATATGAAAATTTAATTTTTTTTAACTAGTTAAATTTTTTAAAAATGATAATTTATTTGGTCATAAACAAACCTAATTAAAATATTTTTTAGATAAAAACTCAACATTTGTGTTAACTGCTGTGCTTATTGCATACTTGCAATTTTTCCTTCTGAATCTATAAATTACTCAATATTTTGAAACCTCTTTCTTATTAAATAAATTAATAAACAAATATATATATATATATCCTGTTTATGAAGTGTGATAACAATTATTAATAGATTTGAATTCCTGTATATCAATGATGGCTCATTCAACAAAGAGTTTGCAAATTTTTGTCATTAAACTTGTTTTAAAACTTCTCTTAGAATGGAATATTGTTAACAAAGACAACAATGAACTCTGATTTTTTTTAACTTGTAATTTAAGCAATAGCTTTTTAAAAATCTTAAATAGTCTGCAATATAGATGCTCATGAACATTCAACTGTTAAACAATTGTTGTATTTTATAAATGAGTAAATATGAATTGTCTCGCTTATGTTTTCATAACAGAGCAGTCATAGTATAAATCTTGCTTCTCGTTTTGTATAAAATAAACTAGACATTCTGGTAAATGTTTCCTGGAAGTATTGTTAATGTAAATGATATTTTACGAGTTTTGTTCATGAAATACAGATTTGTCTATTTTTTTGTTATGGCTGTATTGAAAGATATGTATTGTAATAAAATTATTAATAGCTTATAGCACAAAATTTTACTAGTAATATCATTAGTATGTTAAATACAACCACATCAAAGGAAAAAATCTTATATTGTTTATGTTGTCAACTTAAAACTACACTATTTTCTGTAAATAGTGTTTTTTGTAAACCCATACAATTACACCATGTTTTGCTATGGTTATGTTGATGTTAGTGAAATGCCTGAGGTTTCTCATTCCTGTGGGAATTTGGAGGTAGTAATAGTCTACAATATTTAAAAAATATATAATGTCAAACTGTGTCCAAAATTAAAGTAAGCTCTACTAGGACACCAACTCTCTTTATATTGTGTTTAGACACACTGTGATGTGCCAAAGTCTGGTATTAATTGAATTATTGAAACATGAATGTTTTCTGTTTTAAATAAAGTATGCATTTGGAATTAATGTTTAACATTTTATGTTAAAAAATTAGGATTTAGCTAAATCTACATAAGCAACTTTTGTTGAGACAACATACTATCACAACATACTTTAATAAAAGTGATATTAATATCAATAATTTTTAAATACATAGAGAATAATACTGAAGCCATAAAGGAAGACATAGAAATATATAATCGCAGTATATACTTAGATCTGTTCTAAATGTGTCTCTATGAACAGACATTATTGACTATCTATCAGCATTTTAATATAGATCAGGTAGTATATTATAAAATTGTTAGTATAAGAGGATTCTATTCTTTTCTTTAACTTAAATAAACTCTTACAACCCTCACACAACACTAAATGTTTTATTAAATGTATAGAAATAGAAGAAGTGCAAATGTAATTTATCTGTACCCCAGTCTCATTCTTGGGAAAGAGGTGGCCTCTGCTGCAGCATCTCTTGCTCTATCTGAAGCTTCTTTATGTGAAATGATGTTCCCACAGAAAGACATGATCACTCTCTCACCAAATTTTATATATGCTCACCAACTGTCAACAAAAAGCTGTAGTCAAAAAAGGGGGCCTGTGCCTCTTTAATAACATATCGAGTTGAGGATGGATCGCTACCACTATAGCGATACACGCAGCTTGGGCCACAAGGTCTTTCTTTAACCTCTGTATACAAGTATTGTCAGACAAGGCCCTCTTCGGATATCGTCACGTCATGGACATACTTCCAAAACCAAAAGATCCTCCGCCTGTAAACCCAAAGGGGATCGCTCTCCAAGAGAGCCGCCGCCGTTCATGCAACTGCCTGGTATCCCTTATCGCTATCGTAAAATTTATGCGAGTTCGACCGCCTTCAAAGTTCTTTCTCCGGGAGGTGACAAGTGTCGTCCGCATAATAAAACATCCACATATGCGAAGGAATGGACAACGTAGGAGCTATTGAGTGGCTCCTACGTTCCTTAGAACTGGTCCCAGTGCTGACCCTGCGGTACCGCATTTGACCCATATGATATTTTGAAATTGTGGTAAAACAATAAAAATCTATCTTAGTTGGAAAATATCAAATTCTGCTATTATTGTATACTGATAAACTTGTTTTAATAAGCTATCAAATTTTTTACTTTTTTTCAGCACTTTAATCAATTTTTTACTTTTTTTGAAATATCGCCTGGTATAAAACAAATTCACTTATCCATTTATTTTCGATCATTGTTTTAAATTAGGTTGAATTTAGTAGTGATAAGCGAAAAATCATTCTAGTTGATTATTTACATGTTCCTGTCAGTAATAAATTCCAAATATTTTTAATAAAATTACATACATAAATGACGTTCCAATGACGTTTTAACAACTTAAGTAATTACAATTTTGTGAAACAAATCAATGTTAAACAGATATACTCAATTGAAATTGATTATTCCCATGCGAAAATAGAAATGAGTTCACGCGATTTCTAATGAAGTAGTAGATAGGTATTGACGTCACTTATACGCACGTAATCTGCCCTCGCAATTTGTTCTTTCTGAATAAGGCTGTATGCATTATATTTTGTTCGCGTAAAGTTATTTTCTAGAGACATAAATCGGCAAATTATAGTCATAATTTAAAACGACATACTTATATAAGTAATCACTTGAAAAGTTGTCCGCCTACCACCACGTATCGGCTCCTACGCAAACTACCTACCGCTGTAGCAACAAACCATGACAAGAATAAGAAAAATTTAGAAAATATCTGAAGTTGGAGATCCACAATGAAAAATTGATGCGGTCTCCTTCCTCTGTGAGAAAATAATTGCATTTCCAACATTCATTCCCGGTTAAACCAAGCAATAAAGCTATGAAAGAGGAAACTTCAAGGAAGAGGTTTTTTCATCATCTGTTATTGAAAAAGGTAGGTAAGGACTAGTGAAACCATGTGATGAGTGTTCTTGATCCCTTGGAGTATAGGACGATGGCCCGGCCTTGACAAGCTTATTGACCCTGCGCAGGCGCTGACGCTTTTCCGTTAGTTCCGTAGGCTATACGCACGTTTTGCGACTATCTATGTCTACAAATAATTTTGGAGTGTCAATTTGTTATATTAAAGTCAAGGCCTGTTCTCTATTGTGACTATTTGCACTAAACTCAACCTAACATTTTGAAATTTTTGTCTGTCTGTTTGTTTTCAAAACAGCTACAATGATTTAAATGGCTGGTATATAATGTGGAATAACCCTGCTTGTTGTAAAAGCAGCATTTATTTTGATTGAATCATCATTCTTTCATAGTACTTGTGGTCATTGACAAGTTCGTATAAAGTACACTATTTCCGTTAGATGAGATATTCGATACCTTTTAAGTGTCATATATACAAGTAGATGTGTTCTATGTTAGAATATTAAATTACATGTGTTATAACAAAGCTAACGTCATAATAATGGAAAATTGTGCAATATTTATACTATCGTGAATTAGATGCAATAGAAACTACTCAGGTGCAGTTATGCAGTCATTATTACCTCAAGTAGTTGAAAACTATAGTTGAGTTTGAACCTCGGCTTTTATGCAGGGTACTCTTGGAACCTCCGTCGGACTTATCCGGGACACCAGGGCAGAATGCAAAATCTGGTGCCTCACTAATGGACGAAGATGGTTTCGCTGGGTATTAGTGGGTATAGCGAGTACTGGGCATCGGACGAGGTTATTGCATAAATTGCATTTCCCAGCGACTAAAAATTACTCTTGGAACTTTGAAAATCCGTGCTTTATTGTGTAAAAAAATTGTGTTCATTGTATACGCACTAATTTCTTGGATATCGCAATATTAATGAAATTATTTTTAAATTTAATAAATTTACCTAATTTGATTGGGTTAAAAATATTCTAAATTCGTTTTATCATTAGAATAAGCGGTATAGAAACAGAACTTACCCAGATGAGGTAGCTATTTTAGTAAAACTAAAATAATGTATTGCAAATATTTCGCAAATTTTTTTTGAAACAAGTGTTTAAAACTGGTTTCAGTAATTGCTATTAATAAAGTCGGTATAATCAGCAGGATTTAAAATAAAGAGTAAATATATGTATACTGACGTCTGCATGTTATCTAAGATCTGACGAGTAGATTGACAGGGCAGGATATTTAAACATTTAAAAGATCTATCTGTAAGGACCATGTTGGAAATGAAATGTGAAAGTTGTTTATTGGTTTGTGCTTTAATTACACAAAAAAGAGCTAAGGTAGGACCTTCTTTATTTCATTTGCATATTTCGGGAAACTCGTTAAAAACAGGCTTTTAAATATCGGAGAAAACAAATAGTTTCTATAGGATAATCATTATTGGCGCGGTTTATTTTAACCCCGCCTAATTTTCAATGTCGATGTTGATCCGAATAGTGACAAGGGTACTTATTAATTATAAATAGATATTTTTTTATAAAATAAAATATTTTCCAAATACATTCGTATACAAAATAAAATATTTAGGTTTGCAACATGGGAGGAATCATGGAATTTGAATCAAAAGCGTAGATTTTGAGGCGATGATGAATTATTGCGGATTGATATTTGCGACAACTTTAAAAGTCACGATTATAATTAATCTAGTGTCATATTTAACTGCGAATTACTACATAAGCAAGATTATGATAATATTCCTCAAATACGATGTTAAGTTCTAAACGGAATCCTTTTATAATTTGATTCAGTTCCATAAATAACTAGGAACTTAGCTGATGTGGCTAAAATAAGCATGGTTTCCACATATAAGACGTTAAAATATAAATATTTTGTCCTTTCTTCGTAGAATCGCACGATCGTTTTGATCAAATGGTGTCACCGCTCTTTAAAATAATTCCTTTCATTACTGTAGTGTAATTATTTAGTGATTCATCACGAAAATAACTTTAATTACAATATTCAGGAATGCTCGATTGACTAGCCTTATATTATGATTTTGCAATAGTCAATTGACAAATCCTATACTTTCAACGGCTTAAAAGTTTTTTTAGAATGAAAACCCTTTTCAGCAGGAGCAGCATCAGAGGAATTCCGAGAATTTCGAACCCCTACGTGTTAGTTTAATCGTGTATTAGGTAGACCGAAGGGGAGCGGTTGGCTGACTCTACATAAAGGCACCGGTTCTTAGCTTTGCACCGCTAGGGCTTAGGGTCGTTGTACGGGACTCTTAGAATGGCAGGCTTTCGAACTCAAAGGGCGACGCTCTCACCGTGTCCTTTCTTTAACTACTGTGGTACAGGACTGGTTGATGACTACTCGAACAAAGATATTATAACTTGTATATATCATTCATATATACTCTGTACTGTAATATAAATAAAAACAAATTTGATTGTTTGTTCGATTCCGATAAACTCAAAATGTATTGATTCAATTTAAGATTTCTTTCACCTCTAGGAAACTATTATCAGTAAATAACATAGACGACTCTTTATCCTGAAATTGAAATATTAGTGGGAAATACAGTAGTTCTTGATAAATTCTGAAACAATTGACATTACTTTCTCTGGCAGATTTATATGTTAAGATAATTTTATGTGTTAGATAACACAGGCAACGAAACGAAAAATCGCCGGGATTTATTGAAATATACATAAATATTATTTTAAAAGTTATCACCGTTTGTTCGATTGTCAAGACCGTTGGAATGTTAAATACTAATAATATAATATGAGATAACTTTTGTCTGTTATGTCTCACGAGTGAACAACAAAACCAATATTGGTATACATATATTTGAAATTGATATTGAATATTGGGAAAGATTGAGATTAATTTATATTTGCAAAAGGATTAACATACAGCTCTACGTAACTTTGGCAATAAATTGTCAGAACAAAGATACATATAAAACTTCAGCAAGACTTTAAACATTAAGATAACTATTTCGTGCCTTGACCTATCACGTTTTAAGTCGTTGTTGAATGTATGCACTTCAATTTCTATAACTTGTATTTGTTCCTCAAAAAGCATGTGAAATAAGGTTTCTTACCTCTTTTCGATTTTAATAATTTTATTTTTACTTTGATTTTTAAATATGAAACAATCATTATATAAAATTACGATTCCTAGCCTCCTAATGTTGTTGATTTAAACTCTTCACCCAAAACGGAATTTCGAAATTCCTGTTTTACTATGGACTTTGTCGGAAAATCTAGATAATCAGAAAATGGACTGCTAGTTATTTTGTCAGAAAAAGAAATTCACAACTTATTTTCATTAAAAGGTTGAAGGTATTCGCGATGAAGTTACATTTAAAAAAATATTGTTTTCTTATGGATTTTTAGCTTGAATAAATTTCTTATTTATATGTACTCTTACTATAGAACAGCTTAAAACAAAATTCGAAACATAAATAGATCTATTTAAATTCCTTGTCTAAACTATATTATTATTATTGCTTATAATATTATTTGTAAAATTTTAAATGTCTTCATCATGGGTAGGCAATCTTTTCTTGTTGAAGGGACACAAATGTCACAAGGACATTATTGCGAGTGACATATTTTATGAGGATATTGGTGCGGGTCACAGATATTGTGAGGATATTGGTGAGGACCATTATCAGGATTCAGGACATTGATGCGCATTACAAATGTTATGGGAATATTAGAGCGGGCCACATTTCATCTAATAAACACAATTTCACTAAATCATCTTATTTTTTGCATTTTTAACTATATTTATCGTTACTCTTCTATGAATGCCTGCGGGCAACCAAAAAATGCTTTTTGTCCGTATGTGATTTACTTTTACCTATTGATGCAATTTTTGTTTGTGTATATATAAGTTTGTGGACTGGAGTACTATTTGTCTGCGTAGAAACCGTATTTTCACGTCATTATTGTCAAAGGTTTCATAAAAATAAATCTGCAACAATTACTCTTTATTATACGAAAACTTAAAAATCAGGTCTGGCTACTTTGGAGTTCAGCCTTGACAAACGAATAATTACCACTTTCAAAGCCTCTGTATTTAACTTATATGAAAATGCAAATAGCCATCTCAACATCGTTTATTTGTAAATCACTGACAGATACACAATTATATTTATAGGTTTAGATGTATTTTAAACTGGCTAGAACGGTACTCTTGCTATCCGGGTCAGTAAGCTAGGTCACGCTACGACCCATGGGCACACGGTCAGGACACGGTGATGACTAAAAAAAAAAAATAACAAAAACGTCGATTTCAATTTTAAGAATGTTAAAAGAGTAATTACTCTAGAAATATACATTGTATATTTATTTCATTTTACAAGTAAAAGTAATTTTCTCTTATATTATTTCGTGGATTACCACGACCTAAGTTCTCTGAATTTAGAATGGAATTAGTATTTTATAAATAAGTAAAATATGATTCTTAATAATTTCAAAGTACCAAATATTTTACTTTAACGTTATGCCTATCTAATCAATTTGACTAATATGAACTCTTTTAAATATAATCTATATTATCATTGATATTCCAACTGACTGATTATAAAAGTATTTTAATCAGATTAGTCAGTTACATTTGCGTGTTTAATTCTAGAGATACCTATTAATTTATTTGCAATTGGAAATTTTATTCAATTATTACATTTTAACTTGGTTTAGTATTGTATTTATATTAGGGTAAATAAAATAATTATGACAGAGTATTAATATAAATATTTATCAAGGTCCAATACTTTAATGTTCGGTTGGAAGCGTACTAAATCATTAAAAGCCTTTAAAACTATACCCGTATACATTATGGTAGTAAGCTATTTTTAGAGTTATATAAACAGAAGGTCGTACGTAAGTCCTAATCCGTGATGTGGTGGAAGCAGGCGAGTATACGAGGCGCAGGCGGAGTCGATGACCGAGTATTGATCCCAGCGAAGTGGGTCGCGACCCGTTTCCCGTTGCAATACAAACGGGTAGGGCTTGCATCGTTTGTCCCGACAGACACAAGATATTATTTACATGAATAGAAATGCGTCGTAAATGTAGACATATATTTATGTTTTTCATCTGTACAATTTTTAGCATTGCCACTGATGTCAAATACATGATAACTGGTTAATCTTTGAAAATATCTGTAGCTACTAGGTAAATGTCCCTTAGAATTTAAGTACAAGAAACTCGAGTCACGTAGGTCTGTGATAAGCCGTAACCGGTACGAATATATAGCTTTTAACGGGCAACCTTCCACTGAAGCCTTGATGGTAATTTGGTTTTATTAGAATTTCTGTAATTACAATATGATATCAGGGACAAAGTCAGGTAAGGTTCATTAATTTTGTAATAAGACTTTGTCAAAGAAAAGTCTGAGTAGATGTATTATGAACACCTTTACGCATTTTATGGGTGCTGCTGTTTGCAGTGGTTTTGTGAAAGTTGATTTGCACCAGCCCCCCCTCTAGTGCACGCTGCATCACAAATCGTCCATGTTACATTCACTTTCTATTGACTGAATGTCTACCCCAACATACGTTGAGTACTTATAGTTGTAAAATCAAAATTTTTAATCGATTCCTCTTCGATATCGGTCAAACGCTGATATCAAATGATACAGTCAGCGCATTCTTATCACTAAGAATATTCTAGATGTTTTTTTTAACTCTTTCTGCTTATCATCGGCTACTTTTCATTTTTGATAAATGAAAAGTAGCCGATAATAATACGCGACGATTTTATAAATAGTGATTATTTAGTTTTAGTCTTGTTTCTAAGAAGCATTAATGGATGTTGTGAACCTTGAGGCTTTACGATTCCAATACCACAATTTCATTGTGACAAGTGCTATTTATAAATTATTTCGTTTTGTTTCTTTTATTGAGCATAAATCATTTAATTTAAATTTTGATGTTATGATATGATTGCGTGGGGACTATCTTTCACAGATTTACTGCGAAGCAATGTTGTGTATCCGCTGTTTTATTACTAAAGGATTTTGTGAAATATTTTTACAGCATACTTATTTTAAAGCAATCAATTGATTATGGATCAAATTTAATTTTTTTTTAACATCAAGAAATCTTTGTGGACGCCTGTAACTTAACATTTTTAAGGGTGCAGATATGGTTAAACTAATGATAAATATAGTAACTACAGTTTTTCTTAGAACATTACATCCTCATATTTATTAAATCTGAATGTTCATATCGCAAATCTTGTTTACGTCTATTTCAACATGTTGCAAAGTTGGAGGTGCATTTTTGTACGTTTTAATGAAATCCCGTGGATCCCATAATCGTGGATCTTGTTCTCGTCAAAGTTTATTTTTGGACACAGAGTTGTCAGACATTAGCAAATGTTAGATGTGGTTTGCCTGTAGATTGATTGAAATATACATTGGCCACGTTTGTAGTGGGAGTTCCGAGGGCGGAGAACAATAGGCGACCATTGTTTGTGCAAAGAACTCATGTTGTTGAAGGTTGCCACGTGTTTTGATCACGTGGACGATGAAAATGCGATAATGATTTATAAATCTTCTTATGTTGATATTACGATATCATTAATATGCAAAGCTTAATTTTATATGTATATTTCAATCATTTCATGAAAAATCTCTATGCGACTGTTCTTTCTGAGAATGAATTAAGTGGGTTGGGTATATAATCATTTCCGAACGAATCAAGGTGGGCGGGCATGTTTACATCTTACCATGTAATCTAAATGCAACTAAGCGTAACTTCCAGACAAGAACGTGGGTGGCATAAGATTAAAATATGTCTGGTGTGTTTTTATTAAACTACGACATTTTATTTTTCTATTAAATGTTAAACTTTTACCATACAATAAGGGAATTTAAAAGAATATATACACCACCTTAAAATTTTTATTCTTTATGTAAAATTTAAGTTCTTTTCTCGATAGAAACTCTTGGTTTATAATACCTCAGGGCCCCTTAGACAATGAAACTTTCGAAGATAGCTAACGCTTAACAATGTATGGGAATGTTTCATTTTCATTTTTCGATATTAAACGTTTTTAACGATATTCCCATACATTTTTTAAGTGTTAGCAATCATCAAGAGTGTCGTTGTCTACAAGCCCGGGTAATATTTCGAAATACTAATATTCTTTTTAGAATAAGTTGGAGTTTGATTTTACTTTTAAGAATAAGAACTCTGAAATTTAATGTCTAAGAAGAAGCGAAAATCATTTGAAAAGTATTGTTTGCAAATTAGTTTAATCGAATTTTGTAAACTTTGCAAGTTTATGTATGTATGTATCAATCAACGAAACAATTGTCGCTTACAACGGCGTGGGAGTTAACCTGAATTCTTTCTAGACTTATTCTTTCTAGACTTCTTACTATTATTAGAATTGAACTAGACAAATGTTGGATAAGAATAGTATTCTGCCAACAATGAAAAGTGAGTTAAGTTGAAGTATGATTTTACTTAACAATAGCAATTTGTCGTCATAATTGCGTGTAAAATATCAACTATTCATATTTATATTTTCGATCCACTCAGATGTCTAATCACAGGATCATGAAATGACCATTCTGAAAAGATATCGAGTTTCGTATCTGTTATAAAATATCGCTAATGGTAAAACGTTTATATGATACGTTGGTTACCATGTTACATGAAGAGTTAAAATTTAAGAGTTAAATTGTTTAAGATTATATTAACCATGGATATTTTTTTGTTAATAGCTGCGTTTAATTTATCGGGTATGCTATGTATCGATATGATATGGGAGCGTCGTAGTTTCACCTCGCTCGGATGTCTGATTACAGAATTATCGTATATCCACACTGAAAAGATGTTTAGTCTCGTGTCCGCTGTAAAATATCGTTAATAACGCAGAGTTTCATATGGTAACCACCGTGAAAAGTTTGATATTGAAGCGATAAATTGTTTGCGTGTGTGCGTTGTTGTTATGCATGTGTTGGCGGCGATGACGCCATCACGTCGCCGCCGCCGTCGCGCGTGACGTAGCGCCCGCGGTCGACGGGGCGCACCGTTTCCAACTTCCCGCCAGTCTCTGCTCGAACGCGGCAAGGACCGTGTAGATCCGTTGCGATGTGAACGCCTAGATTTTAACTACTGTCTACGACAGCTTCTGTTGCTTGTGCACCGGCCATAAGTTTCGTTCTTAACAGTTCATTAACATTTGATTTCCTACGTCAGTATTTTCATCCGTTCCGTGGAATATATGTAAGTGAGTTTTCTGTGTCATCATTAACCTCGGTGCTCTGCATTATTGACACGTTTAAAATTGAAGATCTCGAGTGCCGTGTGAAGAAAGTAGACTCCGGAGAATAAAATACCGTAACCAATCAGCGTTGTTTGGATATGGTTAAAGTGAGCGGCCAGGTAATATCTTCGACGAAGGCTCTTTTTTTCTAAATTGTTCCTGCATTGATATTTTTTTCCCCGCTAGGTTTTTGTGGATTCAACAGGTTCTTCGAAATTTTAAGTACAAATTTTGGTGTTTGGTTTAGTTAACTTTTTCGGCGTTACGGCAATGTCTGACTTTAAGCGATTAAATTCGCCTTTTAGATCTATTTAAAATTAGAAAGTTACTGATATAATATCCTGGGTGCCTCGGTTGCAAAATGAATGAAGCGTTTTTTCTAGTCTTTTGCAATAAATAGGTATAATATGATAATAGTATGCTATTATCATATTATACCTTTTATATAATAAATCTTCTAGAAAAAGCAATGGTAATAGCAATGAAGACAGACATGTTGATATCTTACTAATGTTTATGCACTTAGATTTATTAATGTAGTCCACTCGTTGGGTGTGTCTGAAACGCAACGCAACAGTACGCAGTAAATGATCCAAAATTTTAATAAGTTACGTTGAAACCAATTTGATATATCACAGCAATGCTCCAAATATATAATATAAACACATAATGAGAAGTGGTAATTTTAGAAGGTACAACACACGATTGAAATATAAATAAAGCATATTTTTCTTTCGACTTCCAAGAAAAGATACGACATTGATGCGTCACTTGAATTTTAAGCTAACCTGTCTGTTGAAATGATGTCCACTTAGTGTAGTCTGACAATTCGGAAGCCCAATTAGCTGCGTTTATAATATTAATTTTTTTGCCAACCTTCAATCAAGAATTGTTAAAATTACGAGTTTTTGCTCATACTATACTAGCTGAACCCACGACATCGTCTGCGTGGAATGATTTTTGGGTGGCATTTTCATTAATTTAGGCAATTTTTTTACAAATGAGAGACATACGTATACGCCCCATTAACTCTCCTTGCTGGTGGAATTTCGTAAATTCCGTTCTTAGCTGAACTCTACTCTGCAAAAGGAATATTCCTACCTAATTTCAATTCTCTGCGCCTTATGGTTCCAGAGATATCGTGATGAGTCAATACATACCTGGAAATCTCTTATATAAATATATATATAGATATAGCGACGTACGGAATTGTTGAGGGATGCAATTTCCGACTAACAACAAAAATACGTAGAGCCATTTATTTTTTAAAATTTATATTCTATATATTTTATTGTATTTTTAGATTAACTTAACTTTTAACTAAGTAGTATATTAAGCACATTTAGTGTAGTAACTACTGGTAGTCTTTAAATAAATATTATTTTTGTTTTGATGTTAATATGATATTTAGTATTTTTTTTTCCTTTATTATAACACCGACAAAATACACAATATATAAACTAAAGTTATTTCACTTAATGGTATCGTTATTACAAATTACATGGACAAAACTTTAGCAATTTTTTTTTATCTGAATTATACACCTTTGTTTAACTTTATAATATTGTGATGATTAATTATGTTTTCCTGTGACAGATAAGTTTTTTTTATTTCTTATTACGGTGTCTATAAATATAATATAAAATATTGGTTCATACATATATGTAAAACATATTGTAACTAAGAATTGGCTGTCTGTCTACATTGGCAGACACGATAAACACTAGGAGTATTGACAATCATATAATTCTATCAGTATACCGTAATGGTTACATTATATACCTATTTTTAAAAATGGTGTGAAAACTTAACCCATCGTTAACAGTTGTAGTTAAATAACTATCACGACTTCCGTGATTTATTAACACCATGTTTAAATTGCCGTGATATAATAATTTATACAGATTACGATGGCATTGATAATGAATGTTTTATGTTACGTCTTGGGTTGGTACGACATCATCATTTACATATGATTTGATACCTTTGAGTTTAATGATACTTGTGAATTGAATTATATTTCTGAACTTAACTGATAAACAACAATTGTATTCTTTAGAAATGACATTAAAACAAAGTCCTGATTGATGTTAATGTCAAACTTAGCTGATAAATTTCCGCATCTTTTAAATTTAAAGTAAGTATTTCATTGAAGTGTTATGCACATGTTCTTCATTAAAAGAAAAATTATAAAATTTCTTATTTTTGTTTTGGTTCGAGATTTCTGATCTCAGATCACTCTTCACAACATTGAAGACATGAAAGTTATATATTTTTCCCCAGATTTGCAGTTCATACTACTACGAAACTTGAAGAATTTGAAACGGTGACGATGCGATCAAATGATGCTGTAATAAATTTTCTTAGGTCATAATCAAAATGGTAATTGTGTCCGATACAAATCTTAATGGGCCTTACGAAATTATCAAGGCTATCTTGATTATTACTAGAATCACGAGCAATAAAGCCGGAGCAGAGCTAAGTGCATATCGAAGTAGTTGTGGTCACACGACCTCGATCTAATGTTTCCGCTACTGCATAGTTATAGTACCGGCGTATAAGCCAATTTTGACGATGATTTATATGTTTTACTTGGATAAAAAACAGTTTGACCCCTATTAATAAGTCTTATGGAATGAGTTCTTCATATTATTTAACATACATCCGATTGCGCGGTCCAAGTCTTAGGAAAATGCTCCTGTAATATAGCATATTTGTATGAGAAACTAATTGAGTTTAATTTGTAGAACTTTTCAATAGCTTTTTTTTTACATCAATTGACTGTTATACTCTTACAGAATCTTTAATTGTATTTATTTTATTATTTATCAGCAAACGTATGGCCGTGACGTTTTGTAATGTTATTTACACGCTTCAAAATTTCTAGTACCCGTGAGAACTAAGATATAAGGAACGTTATATATAGTAGAGGTTGACGGTGATATTGGGTTAAATTGTTTCTAAAATTATGTCCTTTACAATCGTAGGACTTTGTCATGGAACTGTTTACAAATGATGGGTGACCTTTTCCACGTTACTGTAGTTAGCCCATACAATAATATACGTTAGTAGTAAAATTATATGATATTGTCGATAGTTATTGTAGGTGAACCCTAAACACACTGCACTGGCTAAAGGTTGTCCTTTGTGGTAGTTTTGTTATCGTATACCCATAAACATATTTCGGTGTCGTTAAAACAGTATTGCAGATATTAAATAGCATGCAACGACATGCTTCATTTCTTTCTAAAAGCTAGTAGTCCATTTTAATATATTACCGAATAATCTTTATATTTATATTAACGTAATAGCGATTGGTATAGATAGTCTGAAATAATTTTTTTCTTTGTACGAACTTACAAGTTAATATACATAGGTAAATTTTAGACTGGTCTTTATTGCCATCACATCAGTAATATAGACAGCACGTTAATTATGTATTTACAAAAAGGAGAATCTAAACTTCATTACATAGTTATAAATAATTAAAAATACACTTGATTTTGAAACCAGCTAGACTGTCTCGAAGGGTGGCCGTTAAAAGCATTAGTCTCAATCGCTACCATTGTTGCATAGGGGTGTAGGTTAGTCTGGAGTTTATTGACCGTCGCGTCTGCTCGGATTTTGGACACTGTGGTACTGTTATTTAATGTTACCATTTATTGTCTGCCTAAGTCTTATGTTCTACACCTTTTTTCGTAAAAGAGACATGGGAAGTTGATATGAAAATATGCTTTTCAAAAGCTTTTTTCTCTCTCTCTCTCTCGTCAAATAATATATCTGTAAATCCCCACTGCACTAAAACCAGTGATAATATAAATCTCGCATTTTATATTTTTTATCTGTAAATAATATTAACTTCCTCTAGAACAAAACGCCCACTGTCTTCTGAAATTAATATAGTAGTTAACGAAACCACTGAAATTTCTGTCTTGACCTTTAAAGAAATTCTTGTTTGTGTATAGCCCAAGTAACTAACAATCTATACATATCAGAGCTAGTGTCAACCTTTCACGCTCTCTTTTTTTGAGAATAAGGGAGCGTTGATAGTAATCCATAAAAGCAACGCTCCAATCTTTTTTATAATATTCTCACGACATCCTTTTTAATTGAAGCATATGTTCTTATAGAATTATGATGTAGTGGTATATTATTGCTACAAGTTGCAAATTCATTAGAAGATACGAAGCTGTCCAAATTCCCAGTATAACATATACACGTACATAGGTGAATTATCTTGTGTTTTCTGTTTGGCTACAACCCAAGTCTGCTTGCGTCTCTCCTTGAATGAAGCTCCGGGAAAACAAAACAATTTTTAAATATTTGGCCAATCATTTTCAAGCAAACCTGAAAATGGTTCTCTTGTTTATTGCCGAGCGTTCAAAATAATATTATCATGTAAAATTATATATATTATGACTTGAATACGTCTCGGTGCTGTGTGTCTGCCAAAATTTGTTGCGTCGTCTTTTAGAATTCGGTGCGCAATTAGCCACACATTTTTTTCTGTGGAACCAGAATTTGCTTTAATATTAGCAATCGCGCCTTGTGCGTAAAATCTAAATCAATAATAATGATGCTTAGATGCATTTTCTGAGATACAAATATCCCTACGCAATTTCATTGTATATTATGTGCAATGAGCTCGAATCGCATTCGTCAACGTAGCTCTTATCATGATAAGCATACACCGAACGAATAATCTCACCAAATAAATATTTAAGAACGGAACTGCTGATTAGTTGTACAAAACAAATAAACGAGAATTTTGTCCTCATTTTAGTAATTGTAGCTATTAATAGTGGGAGCACATAAGAGCATAATTAGCGACAAAACGTAAACAAGACGTCACAGAGTAATTTGATTGTCGATTGTTGCAGCTGGATAATTGTTCTGTGGCGACATTGATGGAGTTCCGCTTGGACAGCGCGGAGTACTGCCAGGCTCAACACAAATAAATTCGCTGGTGTTTGTTGGAGGTGAGGTAGCGAGCCAGCGACAGGACCCATGCTGCTGGGAGCGCGCGTCACGCCACGCACCCCGAGCACCAAGCGATATACACCCAACCATTTGTAAGTATTTATAACATCCTATAATTGTTAAGAATGGCTTGAACGTTAAACACTGAGCTATTATTTCGCTAAAGAGTCTAAATTAAGAAAAATCTCTGATGTGCAGAAAACGATCACTTTCCGTCCATTCATTTAGCGTCAAGGTTAAAATTAGTTTTTTTTACGCTGAGAAATGCATTTATGTACCCGAGATTAGCGTCGGGAGTGTGGGTCTCGGCTTGGGGGAGAACTCGCAATACTCCCTAAAACCTAGCACAACCCTCATCCATTAGTGGAACATTAGAGGAGCGCTCACACATTCATCTCTGATGAAAGTTTAAAATGAGCTGGGAACTTGGCGTCAAGCTTAAAATGAGTTGGGAACTTGGCGTCAAGGTTAAAATGAGTTGGGAACTATTAAAAACCAAATCTTAGTGAACTCAACCAATAGGTATTAATCAGAACACACACAGTGCGAGTGTTGTTGCGTAGTGTTTACAATAGTGTTATCACATTATATAGACATACGGACAAGAGCGATACGATGTGAACGCGCTAATAAGTGATGCGCTATTGGCACCGGATCAGCAGTTTGCAAATACCTCTAGACTTACACTCACATGAGCTGAACATGGTTCGTCCGCACCACTTATGCTATTTTTAAAAGTTTTTTAATCCACTTCAGTCGGCTTTCGTGTATTGACGTAAATGCGAGATGCGAATAAAATGTGCCTTAATAATGATACGATTTCTTTTTTTGTTTCAGTTACCCTAAATTTGGATTCCACCTTTAATTCGGGCATATCATTTGTCAAAGTTCAATCGTAAACGACTTATGTTTTGTCGCATAATTTTTATATTAGTTTCGCTTTCCAATTCGTAATCATTGTTTGTTTGTCTTCGAATGTGCTCAAGTGGTTGAAAGCGATATCCATGCGGGTGGTTCTAATTATATAATTGGACCCTTTTTAAATAGAAGCCACGAAACTGGAGTGTGTTGTGTGGAAATAGAGTGACAATTTGTCTGTTTTGACTCTGACTGATTGCTACAACTTTTCGACCCGTGTGAAATAATCCTGCCACTTCGGTGCATAAGTGGTGGTTAATTGAGTTTGACTGTGGGAAACGCAAAGTGATCACCATGAAGCAGAAGGACATCAGGCCGGCGCCCTCTCTCATTGAGTATAAGAGTATGCGCTTCCTTATCACCGATAGACCATCGGATGTTACAATCCAAGGTTATTTACAGGTGAGTTTACTACTTAAATATATTTATTTAACTCTTTCTATTGGCTCACATATTCTCTATGTATCTGTCCATGTGTATATATATAAATGGTTAATAAAGTTTTTCTTATTTATTAGGTTGTAATTTAATTTTTGAAAAAAGGGTTTAGTCTCCCTTTTCCAACTTCTGAAGTGATTTAAGATATGAAGTTTATATAATATAAAAACAAAAGTAACACCTATACTTATAAATAAAATGAAAACGTTTTTATATATTTTTTATTTGATTATCAGTATCTTATTATACATTCTTTTGCCCAAAAGAATGTATAATGAAAGGAAAAAACAGAACGATTGTCATTGTAGTGAAATTATGAAAGATAATAATATAATTTACTATACATGCCATATTACTTTTTATTGGTTTCAAAGATTAATTTCGTTCTTCAAAATGTTATTCAAGGGTGAATACAATAAAGTCCTTCTCCCTAGAGTATCATAACCTTGATATGTCTTTCAGCGGAGTTATGGCTGAAGAAATGCGTGTACCCTCGATTTTCCTTATCGTACAAAGAGACAGACTGTCGTCTTGTTGAATGTTTTATGCTTTTGTTTGCTCGCTTATTATTTTGAGCGTAATGGAACCTTTGAAATTGCGTCAAGTGGCACTCTCGTCCTTCATGATAAATATTTATACGAATGGATTTATTGCTGAACTTATATGTTGAAATTGACGATATTTTAACCTTTAATATATGTATATAATATTTATGTAAATGTAGATTTACATGTATTTGTTTATAGGTATACGTCACGGGGTACCACCTTTATCGTAACATAATCTAATACAACTATCATAAAGTTTTTCTGGCAAAATTCGTTAGTGATGAGTCCTCCTATTAGTACCGTTTGTCAAAATTATTTCTTGTGTTGTACAATAAAGTGTACATCTCTATTAAGGTCAGACTCCAGAATGCACCTAGGAATTCAAATATACTTCTGCGTTTTAGTAACGAGCTGGATTTTACACGTACTACTATTTTTGTTAATATGTTAATTTCTTTCTCTAAAGCAATTAGGTATTTCATTTGCAGACAGTTGGTATTGTTCTTAAGGAACAATACCTCCTAATTTTAAGTGACAAATAACACTTAACTGGAACGCCTTAATATAACCAAGTTGTTGGCTTCTATTTCGCGTCAAATTTGATTAAAATCAAGCCATTTTGTTTATCGGGTAAATTGAGCTGCGAAAGAATTCACAAAATAACTTAGATTTTTTTATCGGGTTAGGTCATCGCTTAACTGTCATATTATGATAAAGCACGAAGCTGGTAAAAGGTAATTACCTGCTTTCCACAAAGTTTCTTCCCCTGATCTAAACCTAGCTGTGACTAAAGATATTGGAGAAAAATTAAAGATTTGCAATTTCTCCATTAATTAAATTTGTCAATTTAATTTGAATAGAAAAATTACAGTGGTGTGAAATTATTCAAGGTTCTTTGTTTTAATCTGTGGTCGTTACCTCACATCAATGCCTTTTAGATGAGCATTTTTGCTTGGCCTGAAACTCAACGCGATAACGATTTAAGTTAGGGTAACAACCTAATAACCTCCCACTGTCGGAACCAAGCCTCTTCACTCAGAAGAGAGATGCTTTTTGAGCTAAATCTACTACACGGCTACAGAGACATCTTGGGATATGCAGATTTCCTCATGTTTTCCTTCATTGATAAACACAACGGTATCTTTTAAGTAACAAACTCTTGGCGATTTCGTTTTGCCCATATCGCAAGATTAACTTTATAGGTAGCAACATTCTTTCTTTTTTATATGTATACTAGATATTCTCCGCAGTGCAATCCGCGTGTTTCCCGATAGAATAGAAATAAATCTTAGTATTATCGGATCTAATTGTAAGCTATACTTGGATCCATCCGTATAGACTCCGAAAATTTTATCAAAATCTGTTCACGTATGGAGTTTGTTCATGTACACAACGTACAGTTTAAAACTCATACCTTTCTAAACGTCAATAATAATTTCCTATATTTTAGATTAATGCCACCACTGTTTTCATAAATACAGATAAAAAAATATTTATGTATGCATTATTCTCATAAGGGCTTCTTATTCAATTAAATATTGTATACAACTATACATTTTCCTTCTGTTGTGCGACACTAAAGTCATGCAAATCGTCTATTAAGTTGTAATTGCTTTTANGCATTAAAGTCACCCAGAATAAAAGCGAAGTCCGTCTCTGCATTCTCAATGATGGCATTCAACTCACCTAAACACTCAGTAAATACCACCTGGTTTTCTGCACAGTCAGTTGGCATATATATACTACACACTATGTATTCGCTATTATTGGTTTTAGACCAATTGGCCGTGACAATGTCGATTTGATGTGGGCGAAAGGTCATACAATGATATTCTGTCGAATCCATCTATGCTATTTCTTGTTATTGCCAGCTGACATTATCTGCTTGTCTTGTATGATTATAAATTCTTATTATGTGTATAACATTTAATGTTTATCGAAGATATTAGAAATTTTCGAAGTTTGACAAGGTTGGTTATCGTTGTTTATATTTTAAAATTTAATAAAGTCATTCGGAAATTATCGCTGAAATAAAAGTGTAACTACGTAATATATACACGGGGAGTAAGGTAATATATCTTTTTGAGCATATAACGCTGTCGAAAAATTATAATTAATAATAATTAGCGATAGTATTATTAGTATAAATTTGTTGAATATAATTACTTGAGCCGAAGTAAAATAAACAGCTGAAGGAATCACTGTTTACTAACAGTAACGTACGTATTTCTTTAATTTTCTGCCGCATTAGTTAAAGTGGTAACGACACTATAATATAAAGTCTCAATGCCGACCTTTGTAATCAAAGGGGAGTGCGTTAGGAGCAGAAGCCCACCACTCTAATCTAACAAATAATCTTAAAATTTGCTCTTTAAATATGTGAGTTTCACAGAGGTCCTCATACGGACAATTTTTAAATCACAATTATATATATGCGTTTTCATCCCTTAAGGAATTCCTATACAGTACGAACCTGAAATTCATAACAAGAATCCACGACCCCGCCTTATATATAACTATTCGGTTTTTATATGTATCTTTACATAGTATAAAATAAAATAAAAATAGTTTATTTTCATAACAATTTCTTACTTGACACATACTAGGTTGAGATAGCTTCTGGTAGGTATTGGGATACCTGTTTCAGAAAATCTCGCTCTCCCCAAAGTATTAGTCACAAACTTAAAATTAATAAATAAAAATTTATAACTAAAAATTAATAAATAAAATTTTGCAAGCTGATACGTATGTGTATGCGTTATAAAATGAAGTAGCTTCCGCTGTGTATACGCTTAGATCTTTTAAACTACTCAACGGGCTTTTATGTAGTTTTCAGTGATAGATAGAATGATTCAAGAGTAGTTTGTACAGAAAAGTAGAAAGACAGAATAATTTGTAATGTGATGTCTTAACAAACATATTTTTTGAGCTTAATTCGCCAACGCTAGGTTAACCTTAGGAATTAGATATAATTAATTTGCCACGGAATTTCGATAAAAGTCCGCGATGGTAAATATTTATCTCTAGAGGATAACCCTCATTGACAATTTTTAACCAACTTTTAAAAATGTTATCAATTCGTGTTTTTTTTTTCATCTTTTTTTATGTTTGTTACCTAATAATGTTTGACTGGGTAAAATCTATTTGATGATTCTTTTTATATGAAAGGTTGTGTTGTCGTAGAGTCCCATTTTTATGGATCAGTTCTGATGATGGCATCCATGAAAAAACCGTATAAGTTTTAAATTTGGACAAATGGACGAATAACAATATCATACCAACTGGTTTAGACGATTCGTTTTTTTATTGGAAAGGATGTACCTTGACTGACGCAGCCTCCAAATATAAGAATTTATTTTTTACTTTTTAGAGCATATTAATATATTTGCAAAAGTTTGTTTTGATGGCGGTTCTTTTTTTGTAAAAATTTTTATTTATTATCTGTTACATATTAAAAAAAAATGTGTTACTTTCCAAGCCATTTTATGCAATAGAATATTATCCATGTCCAACTAAATACATTACATATCTTGTTTATTTCAGATCAAAACTGTCACATTCAGTATTTCATTAAAATGCATATATTAGGAGATCTGATATCATCTTTAAAACTGCGGACGCGGGCTGTGGCGAAGTTAAATAAGCATTACTTCGAAGCCGCCATAATTTAATACCCACATTTAAGTGTACGCAGATGTATTAGTGCGAGTCAGCTTGTCAAATGGAAGTGACTAATTTTAGGAGCTGCGTAAGCACAATGTGTGCACGGTGGTCCGCGTATGCGAGCCCAGCTATGACACGGCGCCGCTTAAAGCAGAGAGCATCGAGGTGCGTGATTTGGCCTACGACGACGGCACTTTCCCTCCTGGCAACGTTGTCGACGAATGGTTCGAGATACTCCGCGACAAGTGAGTGACTTGGCCAATATTTAGGTTTAAAATGCTATAGTTATACAATAAAACTAAAATTAATAATACTGAATGTGATGTAAGAAGGCATTTTTATTGCTAGCTTTCAGGCAGTGTGGTGTAAAATAAATAAACGTTTACAGATATGTATACACTCCAAAGACGTTATAGTGATGTCGCTTAATAAATTCAATAATAAAGTCTTTGCTAAAAAAAATTGATTGAAAAATCTTACTACAATTTGAAAGATTACCTAAACGATAGAGGCGAGTGGGCTAACTTATTGAAATTTACATATAATATTTTAATTATTATCATTAAACGATGGTAAACATGATCCTGTGGGCTCGTCTCTGAACAGAGCGTTACTTTTGGTTTTAAGTCGTTCTTTATATATCATTGTCAGTACTCTATTAGAATTAGTGTGTGGGAAAAAAATATATATGTGACGATTCAAAAGTACTGTAAAGGCCTACTTGAATGAAGATATTTTGAATTTGTATATGTAAACGATTCTGTGTAAATCAAACTTTTTGGCATGATAGGGAAAAATATTAGGTCGCGGAATTTAAGCTTTGTAAATAAAGCATTTTAGACACTAATAACGAAATATAGATCTTCTGTCACAGCATTATACTGTTACTAATATACGTACTCATTTTTAGCATAAGCCTTAGTAAAACTCCGGGAGGTTTTTTTTTATTGCTGACATGACGGTAATTCAATTTTTTAGCTTTTCGGCATGTATTTTGTATGCGGCGTGGTAACAACGAGCCACGCCGTATTTCAGACCAGATTTAGACTCGCACCAATAAAACAGTGAGCACCAACAAAGGACAAAATTAAGTCTTCTAGGCTTAGTTTAGCAGGTTATAAGTGTTAAAGCTGGTTGCAAGCCTTTTCCTCGCTGGGAAATGCATTTGGACACTTTAATGTAAGGTCGGGAGTGTGAGGCTCGGCAACGGAGGGGATCCCGTAATATCAATAAAAACCCAACAGAACCTTCATCCGTTATTTAGTCATCTCAGGATTACCTACTTGCACATTCCTCTCTGTCCTGAATGAGTCCAACTGAGAGTTCACATGCGCAAACTTGCGTTGCCTTGTACCTACCTACTCCAGCGGTGGGAGGGGAGAGCATCCACTATTTTCGCTCCCTAGTTATTGGGACCTCCTTCAGAAAGATGACCGTCTCACCGAAGAGGTCCACTCCCACCCTTCATCTCTCACTGAAGACAATAGTTGACCATTGAAATGCAAACTTTCTATAAAGAAGAGATAACATGAGTAATTTTTTTTGCTCGAAACTTGAAAAACAGTATAACTTGGTTGCAGAGCGGCTAACAAGCCCGAGTCTGCGGTCGCGGTACATTGTGTGGCGGGTCTTGGCCGCGCACCCGTCATGGTGGCCATAGCACTCATCGAGCTGGGTATGAAGTACGAGGAAGCTGTCGAAACCATTCGAGAGTAAGTATTAGTGATATTTTACTATCTCTTGACAGTATTTACATCTAGATAGCACTACAACAAGTACCTCCCCCCCTAACAGAACAAGTAACTGTAACTATTAGCACAGAGGCAATACTAATGCGGCGAATTCGAGATGCAATTGTTGCTACTTAAAAGCTCGGGTACGCCGATGCAGTGGCGCGGGTCAGCTAGTATACAATAATATACAGTTTAAAGTTATGGACTCGATTATCGTTGCGTACGTATTGCTAAAATAGACTATAAAAGAACGTTGCCGGGATAAAGAAAATAACAATGATTTAATGCGTACAAAGAAATAAACCGACAAACGAGGTTACTCATATGATGTTAAGTGAAAACCGTCGCCCGTACACATTTACACGGGACTAGTTTAATTTCGTTGTCGGTTAAAAGAGTTAAGATGTTTTGTGAGCTCTTCCCCATCCCCACCAGAGAATTGAGATTGTCTCATACTTTAGTACTGACAAAAGGAATGAAATCGTAAACTTAATGAATACGATTAGAATTAGCCTTTTCCTTGGATGATATAAGAGGCTGTAGCAGCGTGGGGAGGAGGGTACATGTATTTTCAATTTTTCATTCATAACAACATCAAACATATAGAATTGAAATGAAAGTAGAGAGGTCTAGTGGTGAGACGCGTGGAATTTTCGTTTAGAGGAATCGCGAATTAGAATCCTGGGTAGGAATCGGGTAGTTTCTCTTTATAAAATGAAGCTAACGTACGATTGTTGTTTCCAATCCATCATTGTGCTTTTCGGTTAAAGGAAACATCGTGAGTAAACCTGCATATTCCGGGGGTAATTCTGGACTGTGTTGTCTAATGCCTGCTAATCTGCAGTGGAGTAGCATGGTGGCGATGCTCCAAAACCCTCTCTCCTATAAGTGAGGCCTTGTGCCCAGCAGAGAGACGTTAACACGTTGCTACTTTCCCTTACTCTTGACATGAGAATTATTTTGTTACAATTTTCATTTAATCTAAATATAATAAGATCATATTTTTGGCGTTGTCAATAGGGTATTTAAAAACATTTGTAATCGGTGCTGCCCCTGGCGAATCTTTTTAAAATCTTTCCAGGTAAAGGGCAAATTTTAAAGCCCCTGAATGAAACTGCCAAATATTTTAATTTTTAACAATTCTATTTTAGCCAGCGACGTGGTGCCATTAACGCGAAGCAGCTCTCTTACCTGGAGAAGTACCGACCGAAGTCGCGCCTGAAGAAGAACGGGCACAAGAACTCTTGCTGCGTACAATAGACGCCGGCCCCGAGCGGGACAGCGAATGTAGCTCTGCTTTCACACACACACTGACACTCGGGAGCATAGACAACAAACTAGATGTAACTTACCCGTCTCGCCTTTTTTTGACAAATACCGTCATTTATTTTATTAGAACATTTTGACCGAATTCTCTATTTATCACCCGAGCTTGGACACATTCCCGACCAACGCCAACCAAATTTGGGTACCAACATACCACAGTTTATTAATTAATCGACTTTTTTTTTATTGACAACCTTATTATAAAGCCAACGTTTGTATGTTCAAAGTAAATGTGTATGACCCTTGTGCTGTACCCGTACTGGTGGAATATGTTAATAGTCGCGAGCCACGATTTGTGTTCATAGTTGAAACGGTTACTTGGGTATTTACATACTTTAAAATCATAATAAAATCAATAATAAATATAGTCCAGTCAGAGTCGTGCTTTCTTTAGAACTCTTACGATTATCTTTTTTCTATGTGTGTTGAAATCATATGTTTTTCTGAATATAATTTTCTTTTGTAGACACTTAATATTATTATCATTAAGAAATTCAGACATAATAGAGCGATTTGATTTTGTTTTTCATATGCCAATTCTACTATATGCTCTGACTTAAATAAATTATGTTTAAATTCCTATGTTATTTAATTATATCAATCTACGTTATGTAAACACGGTCTGCAAACTACTTCACTTAAAATATATTTTACCTTTGACTAATGGAAATTCTAATAAAACTTATCCGGATGCAAAATAATCAACTTGACTCTCAGAATAATGTTCCAATGAAAATAGCTCTTTGATATTATTTTTCTATTTCTAATTTTATGGAGAATAATCAAATATATGATTGTGTAACCACTGAACAGTCACATTCATAAATAAAAATATTTATAAGCAAATAATGGATGTTTAATTATACTATTAATATACTTTCCTGAACGAATACTATAAGTCTCGTGAATGCTAGCCTTTAGAACGAGAAAATGTTTAATTTTCTACAAATAAACCTGCAAAGGGTTCCCTGATTACAAACGTCACCATATACGTTGATGGAAAAACTAACGCTGCTTAAAAGAGGTAATTAATGTGTTTTGCCAGCTCTTTCACACCAACTCCTTTTTGTTAAATATATAGTCGAATCTACATAGTATCGTATCGAAACTCCTTTTTGTTTGCTTAACGATATATTTTTGTTGGTAGGATGGTTACTAGCCACGGCTGAAGCCTCCCACCAATCCACATTCAGACAAATTAGAAAATACAATTTCCTATATTCGGCCTACTGAAGATTCAACCAGGAATTCTGTTAGCAATGCGAGTATTTACATGACTGCGCCAGTGAGGCCAGCAAAATCGATAATATGAAATATTGCTATTTAACTAATAAAACAATAAATTTTTGAAATCTGTATTTTTATAAAGTATGTTACCAGATTCAACATATATGAGTTTATCAAATCAAATGAAAATATCTTTATTCAAGTAGGCATGTTACAGCACTTTTGAATCGAAAAATAATATATATTTTTTCTTTTCCACACTATAATTTTAATGTACGTCTGATACTGGTATTCAAGAACGATTTAAAATCGAAAGTTACGAGGGATCCTTCGCGCCCTGGTCTGAGAAGAGCCCACAACAAACTCAGCCGGGTATTTTGTTTTTTGTTACCATCATCATTACATTATCATATATTTCAATTCAAATTAGAGCAGTTCGTTCACTCCCACGCGTTTCTATCGTCTACGTAATCTTGCAACTTAATACGATTTTTATATCAACTTTCTTTTAACAAAGACTTTATTATTATTAATTGACATCTCTAAAACCTCTTGTGGGAGTTTATTATAGAAACGTATACAGTTACCTTTAAATGAGTTGTTAATTTTAGGCAGCCTACTATAATTTATAACAAGTTTGATTTTTTTTTCGTAAGTTATATAATGATGTACATTCCCTCTTTTATAAAGAGTCGAATGTTTTTGGATATTACATACGTGTTTTCGAATATGTAAACGCAGTGAACTGTCATTAATGTAGATTAAGTGATTGTGTAAACCGCCACCGCATCCACGCCCGTGCACAGACCTACTTCTGGAAGTTGCATCAGAGCCCGAAAATCGATGTACGTGCACGCGATTCCTTTTATCCTTCTTTAAAACCATTTTTTACGCGGACACTTCATTCTAAATTCTTCTTTACTTCTAAACCCTACATACAGTCCACATTCGAACCGCTTCCTGGACGGTGGCATCCTCAGCGCCGCCGCTCCACAGTCTAAGGTGGTAACGGTCTGATGAGAGGTAATTAAACTGAGTGGCGGTACATATTTGTTATTGGATATTAACTAGTGAAGGTCAAAGCCAACAAAGGGCGAAGACAAGAAATATAAATACCTACGTTTGTTTTTTCGGTTATGGAGCCTGGAACCTCTGCAAAGGAAATGCGTAACAATATCGTTACGAGTGGGTATATAATATAATAAAAACTAAAGATATTTAACTTTTAATAGGTTCAATTTTGAAGTCACAAAAAAAATTAAAAAAGTGTTCATTTATTTATGTACCAGGTAATTCTAATCACTGTCTAATATACACTTATGTATAAAATTGAAGAGTGAAATTATAGAATTAAATTTAATATTTTTGGCTGTCTGTTTGGAATAATCTTGACAACGAGCACACAGATTTTGACAATAATAGATATATTAATTGTAAATATAGTAGCCTGTAATATTTAAAATCCATTTAATTAAATATGAAAATTATAAAATTTTAAAAATAATATTTTTACAGTCTTACGAATATTGTTGATGATAACACAACCTGTGGTGTTTACAATAGAAAAAGTCAGATATGTAAAATTACAAAAAAAAACAAATAAAAATGTGATTCTTACGTATTTCCTTATTTTGCATAAGATAAAAAACAGATTTCTTAAGTTGGTATAATTAACAATATTAAGAAATATACTGTAAAAAAACAACTAATCTAAATATTAACTTAGTACTCTATGCTTCGTATTTATTGACTCTTTCCTCCGAGTTCAAATTGGTTTTATAATACACATAATTTTATTCAGAAAGGTAAGACACATTTACTTTTTATTGGTATACTTGTGTACTTTACCTCCGTACCGTGCGACGAAAGTGGGAACTGAGAATTTGCGCTTACATCCCTCGTAGTTCATGTATCGTACTTTGCCAAAAACCGCGCGTTCCGCCCAACCTTGGTCGTGGATACCGCAAATCGACCACATGCAACCTAAAAACAAACTTGGTGCTTAAGACCATACGACAAAATTGAATACTTGATCGAGGAGAAATAAAAAGTAAGTAGCAGCCCATTGACGTCCCACTGCTGGGCACAGGCCTCCTCACTCATATGAGAGAGGGTTTTTGGAGCATAGATCCACCACGCTGCTCCACTGCGGATTGGCAGGCATAGTACACTTATTCCTTCACTTTCATAGTTCGACGTGACGGCAATCCGACACGACCAGAGAGAGATCAGGCGCAGGACCGACGGCTTAACATGCTCTCCGAGGCACGGGGGTGGATCACATCGCCAAATTTTTCCCAACTTCGGGCAAATATGTATTGAGAAAATCTTAATAGAAAACTCAATATTGATGTCGAACTGGCCCGACCTGGGACTCGAACCCAGGACCTCATGTCTGTAGTCGAACATGCTAACCACTAGACCAATGACAGTCCTTCATCGAGGAGAAGTAGATAATGTGAAATAGAATAGAATTGTCTAAATAGAAATACGACGTAAGAACCTGTTCTCTCTCCCATCGTGTCAGATTGTCGTCTCATCGAACTATGATAGTCAAATAATAGGATTTCAAACAAAATATACGAATCATTATTTTAAAAATAAAATTTTATATGTAATTTATACGTGGTAGAAGTGAAACCTTCAAAATAATGAGGTAAATGTAAAATTTCGACAAGAAAATAATTGTATGTTTTACCGATGATTTAATTTTAACTCCCGCTATGCCTTGCAAAATACGAGAGGATGAGATATGAAGCAGAGCACAAAGAGAACTATGAACACAAGAACACTGTATAATGCTTCCGGTCTCATTTTCTCCCACGTTAAATCTTATGAATTTATGTGCCTTTTTACTGTCGCTTTTTCGTTTCATCGACATTCAAATCACAACGATTGTAAAGAAGTGTTCATTTAAAAAAATATCTTTTTAATTTTTTTTATTGAAACAAAACCATGTAAAAAAAATGCTGTCTTGAATTTGATGTACATAATTAGATAATTTAATTAATGGTGTGAAACTTCTCAGTAAATTTTTAATGTAATCTTATGGTGTGTGTCGACTGTCACCGATTGACAAATCTTTATATATATATATATATCTATTGACTCATCACGATATCTCTGGAACCATAATGGTAGGATTATTCCTTTTGTCGAGTAGAGGTCAGCCAAGAACAAAATTTACGAAATTCCACCCGCAACGGGGTTTACGGGTTTACTCTATATATGTGTCTCTGTCAAATATATGGTAGTGTGTGTAATGTGTTTTTTATGCATTTAATATGTATAATTAAAAAAAATGTTAGCATTCTGCACTCCTCCTCTATACAAACTACTAGCAATGCCACGCGGTTTCATCGCTACGTCTACTAAGTCGGACGTATTTTCTTAGATTATTATTTTAAAATTAGTTATATCTTTAGAATGATGATATTTTAATAATTTTAAAAGTAATTTACATGTATTGAATTTAATTAAAGTAATAAAATTTAATAGCATAAGAATTAATACAGAGGTGTGAATAATATGGTTTGGTTATTGTCAGGACTTTTATTAACTTTTAAAATGTAAAAAAGTGGTTATAGTGTAGTATCGCTGACTTTATTGAAGATATTTAATACCTTCCATAATATTGTAGAACATTTTCTCATTCTATCATCAATGTGGCTTCACGACCACACAAGTAACAAACATTTTAGAACTTACCAACATAACCATTTGGATCCCTCCCATCGACACTGTAGTGATCATTGAGATAAATTGCGTACTTCAAGGCTTCCTCCGGACTGGCAGTCCACTCCAAGATCTTTTTACACCAGTACATACGTAGGAATCCATGCATTTTGCCTTCCTTTACCATTTGTAATTGCGCCGAGTTCCACAAGTCGTCGTGTGTTTGACCATTTGAGAGCTTCTCCAATGTGTAGATGTGCGTTCTTTTATCATCTCTAAAATACAAAACGAGATCTATACTTCACTTTAATGCCGAGTGAATACGAGCTACTATCGAACGCACCAAAGGCACTGAAGTGTTCGCAAAAGATTTGTCTAACGGTCAGAGCCGCTTGACGCGGCTAAAGACCCAAAATGGCGAACTCATTGCATCTGGACCTGAGATTTGGAGGGAGGTTGAGAGTTTCTATGGGCAGTTATACACATCGACTTGCAAACCTATTGATAGTTTGGCTAAAGATCCTCGTGCCAAACTGACCCGGCATTATACCGAAGATTCCAGGACGACAGCTTGTACGAGTATTAGTATGGCGCTCAAACAGATGAAGAACAGCAAGGCGCCGGGTGATGACGGAATCACAGCGGAACTCCTGAGGGCGGGTGGAAAACCCATTCTTAAAGTCCTTCAGCGAATGTTCAATTCTGTCATCCTGGAAGGCACGGTGCCAAAGGCATGGCATGGGAGCGTGGTAGTTCTGTTCTTCAAGAAAGGTGACAACAACTTATTGAAGAACTATAGACCTATCGCGCTGCTAAGTCATGTCTACAAATTGTTCTCGAGGGTCATTACGAATTGTCTCGCCCGCAAGTTTGACGACTTCCAGCCTCCCGAACAAGCCGGTTTCTGAAAAGGCTTTTGTACCATAGACCACATCTTTACGCTGCGGCAGATTATACAGAAGACCGAAGGGTATAATCGGCCACTTTGCTTAGCGTTCGTGGACTATGAGAAAGCCTTCGATTCAGTGGAAACATGGGCCGTGTTGAGATCTTTACAGAGATGCCGAATTGACTACCGGTACATACACGTGTTGAAGTGCTTGTACGAAAACGCCACCATGTCAGTCCGTGTACAGGACCATAGCACAGAGTCTATCCAACTGCAGCGTGGAGTGCGACAGGGCGATGTAATCTCCCCGAAGCACTTTACTGCGGCGTTGGAAGACTTGTTTAAGCTTATGGAGTGGAACGGACTGGGTATTAACATCAATGGCGAGTACATCACTCAGGCAGAGACTCTGGAAGATCTCAATGCAATGCTCGATGACCTCAGCAGAGCTTCTCAACAGATGGGCCAAAAAATGAACATGGATAAGACCAAAGTTATGTCCAATATTCACGTTCCGCTCCACTCAGTCATCGTTGGGAACTCAGTACTCGAAATTGTTGACGAGTACACATACCTGGGACACATAGTCCAGCTAAGTAGGTTCAATTTCGACAGAGGTTAACCGCCGAATCCGACTCGGTTGGGCAGCGTTCGGGAAATTACGACATCTCTTTTCGTCCAATATCCCTCAGTGCCTAAAGACAAAGCTCTTCGAACAGTGCGTGTTGTGATGACCTACGGCTCCGAAACGTGGTCGGTGACTATGGGCCTCATACGAAAGTTCAGAGTCACTCAGCGTGCACTGGAGAGGGCTATGCTTGGAGTTTCTCTACGTGATCAAATCAGAAATGAGGAGATCCGTAGCAGAATAAAAGTCACCAACATAGCCTTACGAATCGCGAACCTGAAGTGGCAATGGGTGGGGCACATAGTCCGGCGGACCGATGGACGTTGGGGCCCGAAGGTGCTGGAGTGGCGACCCCGCACCGGGCGGCGCAGTGTAGGTAGACCCCCCACAAGGTGTACACAAAGAGGGTCGCCGGTAGCCGCTGGAGCCAGGCGGCGCAAGATCGGGCCTTGTGGGCATCATTTCGTGAGACCTATGTCTAGCAGTGGACGTCCATCGGTTGAAGCGACGACGACGACGATACTTAACTGCGTTATAACATCGATAACGGCAAGTCCCGTTGATGTCACGCGTAATCAGGCAGAAGATATTTGTTTAAGCGCTTTATAAACTGATAACTTAAGAATTAAAAATAAAGTAGCTCAATAAGATCCTTATCCTTTGACAGAGATCGTTTCCAGGAACCTTAAAGTGGGTGGGTTAGTACGGATTTTATTTATTATTAAGCAGGATTAAGTAGGTAAATGTTTATACCTGTGATCATTAAGTGTCTTCTGTGCCCATGCACTTGCACCCTTAATACTATCGTAATGTTCGCAATAAAAGCAGAAATTGTCCGCCAGCTCACTCCTCACTATGGCCTCCTCTAGGAACGAATTAACACTTTCTGTATATTTTGACTTATATTCCTGGACACAGAGGGCCACTCGTTGTACTGATATTTGACCTAAAATTATTAAATAAAAAAGTAAAAACCGTGCGTGCGTCAAAGTAAACATGTCAGAAGTGAAACTTCTTTGGCAAACAAACTTTTAAGTCTTGTTTAAGGTAAGGTAAGTAGCAGCTCATTAACGTCCCACTGTTGGATACAGGCCTCCTCACTCATATGACAGGGTTTTTAGAGCATAGACCCACCATGCTGTTCAACTGGGGATTGTACACAAGTGTACCCTCTATTGCTTCAGTCTCATAGTCGGATGTGATGGGAATCTGACACGTCCGGAGAGTGATCAAGCGCAGGACCGACGGCTTAACGTGCTCTTCGAAGCACGGGGGTTGATCACTTCGCCAACTTCAGGCAAATATGGAGAAAATCTTAATAGAAAACTCAATATTTTAAATTCGCCCGACTCAAACCCATGACCTCATGTCTGTAGTCGAACATGCTAACCACTAGACCAATGAGGCAGTTTCTTATGTTTCTTGTTTTATGGAAAGCTCAAATGTTAGATTTGCGAGACTTCGAGGGAGGGAAAAAAGGAAGATAATTAAATAAGTTAGGAATTTAATGAATTTGATTGTCATTAAAATATTAAGCCTCAAAAATTAATACGAATAATTTATTGAAATCTCAATTGACGACTTGTACAGAATAAGACGAAAACAAGGCCACGTGTTTTAGTCAATATTAAATTTTATGAAAAATAGTATATTAAGTTATTAAAAGATGAGTGGCAAGTTAAATTGCCACACGTTATTTGTAAATATTAAAACTACCTAACCTTCAAACTAATTAGCATTAAAAACGCTGCACATCTTCGTGACGCTATTCACGCGTTTCATCCGTAAAAATTTTACCCTCATGGCCCTAAAGAAGTTTCACTACAAAAATATCTACCCCTACAAACGTGCGTTACTAAGCAACTAGCGCCATCTATTAGAGTTCAAAAAGAATATCGCGTTTATTGAAAAAACTATTTACTTCAAGTGTCACCTATTACAAGTTTAAAACAAACTTGAACTTGAGTGCATGAATAAAAAAGTAAGTAATAAAAATTTCACAAAGATAAAGGATGAGTTTGATAATAGCTAATAGTAGAAATTAACAAAGGTATTACCAAAATGAAACCAAGGCGACAGATTACTAAGTGCATCTTCTGTGGGATCATTTCTCTTTGAAGCAAATATTTTCAAGCGTTTATCAAGGAAGCTTCTCAACATTTTCATAGCACTATCATAACCAGGATCAGCCCACTCTATTGGCCCCACTGATTTGTCAGCATCTCTTGTCTCTATTGCATTATCCCAGTCAATTGGCTGTAATTCAAACACCAGATTTTTTATTTTAATTCCTGATATTAGCACCCAGTCTCTCTGTATATATTTTGTTCAAACTTTCAATTGTTAAAAAAAGTGTTGTTACTACAAATACATTTTAAAGTTGTAGTGAATAGTTTTATTTCAAGTTGGGCTTAGATAAACATAGTTTAAAATTATTAGGAAAAAATATAAAATTAGATTAAAATTATATAGAGAATTACAATAATTGAAAAAAGTAATAAATTAAAGTAAATTAATGTTTTCTATTCATTGATTAAAGTTATTTTAGGAAAAGTTATACACTACCATCTATTGAAAATTCATATAAAAGGTTTCTTTTATGTAATGAGTTTAAGTTCATGGCATAAGGCGTAAATTGACATTACAAATTTTTTATATTACTTAATATATACCTCTGGCTCAAATTTGCTTGTATATGGGTGTTTTATAACTGGAGGGAATTCTGTGAGATATTCGTCTAACTTTGAGTTGATCTTGTTCCTGATGGTCCGTGCTGAATACTCCTGTTTTTCAGATGCAACCCAACATGGGACTACATTGTGGGCATCTACCTTAAGTGAACAATCAGAATTAATCTATATACACATATGGTACTACACACACAAAAAATATATATATATAAATAAATATATATATATATATTTATATATTATTGACTCATCACGAACCATATCTAGAACCATAAGGCGTACAGACTTGAAATTTGGTAGGAATATTCCTATTGCCGAGTAAAGGTCAGCTAAGAACGGATTTTACGAAATTCGATCAGGGGGTTGCGGGACCGTTATACGGTAAACAAAAGAAAATACTATCAAACAAACATTCCACGCAGGCGAAGTCGCGGGTTCAGGTGGTATAACTATATGCCAGTTTAACTGTTTGATGTTTTCATGAATTAAATAAATGTATAAAGAATTTTTATTTTATTTACATACAAAAAAGGTAAAACTAATCAGCAGCCTAATAACTGCCCACAGCTGGATACAGGTCTCTTTAATCAAAGAAAAATAGGTTTTTAGATTGGTTCATTGCAATGAACGATGGCACAGTAATCTGATACAACTGGAGCATGATCTGGTACAGGACTGATGGCTTATTATGCTCTCCAAGGCACAGGGCAGAGCCCACTGTGAATTTCTCAATATTGATTATTGAATTCCCCTGTCCCAGGACCAAATATCTATTGCAACAGACATTTGGAACTGAGTTCTAGTTCAGCTAAACACCCTGACCACTAAACCAGATAGAATCTTAGTATGGTGATGATATATGTATAATCTATCATATACTTATTCATATATAGAGTAACATTTGGTTAACATTGGCACAAAAGATCATGACAATTTTAAAAAAGATTTTCTATGCATACTTGTATGAGTGGCACATTCTTCTTTAATTTCTTTTTAGCAGCCTCAAGCCAACCTAAGGGCACCCGAAGTGGGTTAAAGTCACAAACAACAGCTCCAATTTTGTGATCTATGACCCACTGTGGTAATGCCTCATCGCCGCTACCTTCCAATAAGTGAAAAGATATATTCAGTTTTTTACAATCAGCTGCCACTTTTTCTAGACCTAAAAATATAAACATAAAATGAAATGGGCTTTATTTAAAAAAAAAAAAACAGAATTTATTAGTGGATGTATTTATATATTTTAGTTTCTACAAGATACAAGCAAATATGTTGCCAAATGTTAAATTTTCACACCCATGATAGAAAGCTAAACTTTATTTATTTATTTATCAAACTAACAGAATTTTACAATGATCTTATAGCTACTTCACAAACAAAGGATTTATCATGTAATCAATATATTACATAAATAGAATTATTTATTTGTATAAAACAATAATTATCATTAACATTGTATATCATAATCATATAACAAGCAACATATTATAAAAAAAATAAGCTCTATACCTTCACTTCCAGCAAAAACTTCTTAAAATCACTAGATAGAAAAAAGAAAACTTTAAACCTTTTATGTCAGTTTGAAATGTTGGAGATCGTGAATAATTTAATTTATAGTAAAAAAAACAATGTAATAACTCTTACTATACATAATAAATACACAAATCAATTTACTATTATACAATATTTTAAATTGTGAAAAATTGAATTTAAATACTGACCTTTTATTAAAAAATGGAACTGCCTAACAGAAGCATCTAAATATTTTGCAATTAAACAAAAACATACATGGAGTGGTACTTCATTTTTAAGAGCCAACTTTTGAGCAAACAGAAAGGCCCAGTTGTCTTGGATTCTGCTATCTCTTGACATCCAATACACTATACCTATAATAAATAACTACCTTATAAAAAGAGAAAGGAACAATAACAGATTTTGTTTAAATAAAAAGTTTAAGGTGGAAAGACATTAGACAATAACCAATATATCTAAATTTATATAAAAAAATTGCCACTTCTAAATATGGAACTGCCTATTACAGTACTTGCAATATATACTATACATTGGTAGAATAGTAGACTGAAACTACTACCTCTCTATGATGGACAATGGACAATGATTCGTAAGAAAAAGCACAGGTTCTAATCTATTACAGACATCACTATGTTCTCATAGTAAATGCTTTGTTATGGTTCAAATGTCAAATGTTTTTCAGGGAAGGAATACACAGGGAGGAAATCTACATATCCTATAAGAAATTCTAGAATAGGTGCCATCTGTTAACTCTCAACAGAGCAGCATGATAGGTCTATGCCCTATCTCTCTAGGGAGGAGGCCTGCATCCAGCAGTGGTTTACTTAAATTTCCAGGATTAGATTATTTCATAACTTTTTGCGATTCATGGCACTGTGTTGTGTTATATTTACTGTTGTTGGAGTTTGAAAGTACAAAAAATTAATAGCAATGGTTTTCACTTGAATTTTAAAGATAGTATTGCTACTACATTCTAACTAAAGCTTTGTTTAAGGGTGAGAATAAATGAGATATCACAACAAGTTGTTGTTTACCTATTTAAAGTAGTTATTTCGGGTAAACTCGTGAACTTGATTTCTCAATAAATTTTTCGGGTACACATTGATAAATATGATTAAAAATAGCTAATAGCATGGGAAATATCAATCATAATACCTTCGCAACCATCTGCAACCAGTTGTTCTTGAGAAATTATACGAACACGTTTCTTGTTAAATTTAAATTTTAAAATTGATTCTGCGGTCTCTTCCCGCTTCTTTTGTATTTCTTTAATATAGTCCTCTAAATTTACTTCTTTACACATACTAGTTGATGGTTTAGATAATTTAATTTTTTTCGCTGCTGAAGCCATTCTTGTACTGATAAAAACTGACTTGAAAATACTAATTTTCATTAATATTACGAGGCAATAACATTAACTCCTCGCGATTTAAATTGTCACAATTTGACAATTATGTATTCGGATGCAGCGAGTATTAACCAAATATGACAAATGACATTTATAACTTTTTTGATAGGAAACTGAAGTCGAGGCGTTTACATTAAACGGATAAATGAAATTGAAATAAAAATTCTAAAAATTAATTTACTGAAAGTATTAAGCATTGATTTTGAATGGCCATTTTGAAATGAAAAATTGACTTGTTGAAACATTGCTTATTTAATATAACTGAGACTGTATCGTGTGTGACTGTATTGGGTGTGTCCTTGAGAAATAAAGAAAAAATATTGCTGACAGCGTGGTCTCATGTTGCTTTGTCACTCTTAAAAGCGATAATTAGGACCAGCTGTATAACTAAATATGTAAAATAAAATGTTAATGAAACCGGTTTATTTAATTAATTAATGCCATAATGAATGATGGCAGTTAACATAATGACAGTTCACTGCGTATATATATTACAAAACTTGTTGTATGTACATAAAAATACATTGACTCTTTTAATAAAAAGAGTGAATGTACATCATATAACCTACGAAACCAAAACAAACTTGTTATAAATTCTAATAGGCTCCATAAGATTAACAACTCATTTAAGGGTCACTGTATACGTTTCTATAATAAACTCCCACAAGACGTTCCAAAGATTTCAATTAATAAATTCAAAGTCTTTGTTAAAAGAAAGTTGATAGAAAAGTCGTATTATAAGTAGCAAGATTACTTAGACGATGGAAACGCCTGGGAGTGAAAGAATTGCTCTAATTTTAATTAAAATATAGTAAACTAATATGATATTGTAATGACGATGGTAACAAAAAAAAACCCGACTGAGTTTGTTATGGGTTCTTCTCGGATCAGGGCGCGAAGGAACCCTCGTAATTTTAGATTTTAAGCCGTTCTTGAGTACCATCATTAGGCGTATTAGAATCAGAGTGTGGAAAAAATATATAATTTGACGATTCAAAAGTGCTGTAATATGCCTACTTGAATAAAGATATTTTTGATTTTGATTTTAATTGAACATTTGTTCATTTAATTCTTCTAGGTGTCAAAAAGATTCAATAAATCACATTTTTTTGTCTACAATTCGAGTTTTATATCTTCTTTACCTAAGCTCTAGTATTTTACTTCTATTGGACGTTTCCAGTATGACCCGCATAGTCCATTATTCACTAAGCTTATTTTTATTATTAAAATTTTGGCATATAGTAGTGCCAGAACAGCACTGCACACTCTGCCAATGTCACGTAAGTGGAATAGACATACAGGAGACTTTGACAATATCAATTTTGAACTTTCCTTTTTTGTTGTCGTTTCACTAAGCTTTTATCTTTCACAAACAGGGCACATAATTGATAGAGTACGTGAATTCGTATATTAACACATATAATTTTAAACTCGATTCTCTAAATTACAAAGGCGGGCAACACACTTGATTATTACCATTCTGGAGAAATTGCCGTACAAAGAAGAAATAAAATAAAAGCAATTTAATAAATTCAGATTATATTTGTAACGATAAAAAGTACAGAAGCCCAAATTTAAAAAGATTAAAAAACACTAATTGTTTATACAACATCTTGTTGAATACTCTCGTTAGGACTTGGGAAATATTTTATTTTCAAATAATCGCTACATGGATGACAATTTGCTCTAGTGATGTTCAATTTTATACATTCATATGAGCAAAATGAAATTTGCTTGCACCAGCTACATATAATTTTTTCTTCGTTAAGCGGTAATATGCATTCAAAGCAAACATTGAATTTTGTTTCCTGAAATTAATATGTGTATGCATGTATTTTGAATTTAAAGGTACGATCATTTTAATTTTATTACTTTTATTTTAGTATAATTGATAATAATAATAGGGTTTAATAACACTTCTGGCGAAGTTTCGTGCAAGGTCTATAAACTCAGAAGAACCATAACTTTAAATATAGTTTTTGGTTGTACTAATCAGAACTTGGTTTACATAATAAATCCAAATTCTTAATAAAATGCAGTAATATATTCGAAATTATAAGCTGTGGAAAGAAAAGTGGGAACTAGTTTGCCTAGTAAATGGTTCATTACAGTCGCACACTAGTCATATTAATGATTTCTGCTAAGTGTAATCTTAAAACTCGATAGATAAATAAATACACACATCCTTAACCAGCTCTGGTTTTACATAAGACAACTTCCATGTGTCCATTATAGATGTCATTCTTTTCTCAACTTTGTGCTGACGTAATAGGCGGGTAGTATCGACTTCTATGGCATCTTTTATTGTCGTGGTAAGAGCAGTATCGTGGAAGTTATTATTCAACCTGCCGTAATTTTGCCAAGACAAATAAATAGCTATACTAATTAGATGTCTGATAATTTTTTGATCGTTATATTTCTTTTTTTTAGTATCGGATAATATGTCCCATATTTCAAGACAGCGTTGTGGTGTAAGCCAAAGTCCAGCGCTTCTAGTCCCTTTACATTCTTTCAATATTATATTCCAATGACGGTGTTTATATCTGAAACATAAAAGCATGATGTATTATAGTTTAATACAAATAAAATAGCCTTTGCTAAGGCGTTATTAGTTTTATGCTAAGAACCCCCATAATAAGAAATAATGCTAACAGCAATATTTTTCAACACCATGTGATCAACAAGCTCCTAGAGAAACCATGTGTTGAATTATCTTTTATAAATAGGTTTCAAAAAGAGTTAAAGGATTCCCTAATTACGTATTTGGAACTACTTACTTATCAATAGTATCAATAATTTGTTTCATAAGCTTTGTCTGTAGCCATCGAATATAAATAATCCTTGCACAATCAGTTACAAGTTCTACGGCTTGCCTATAGTCTCCAACATCATCAGCGGCCATTTTCCCAATAGATTTGGCAGAGAGTTTCTCCTCTTTTTTTGGTTTTTCTACCTTTTTAGGGATTTTAGGATCATGTTTCCCTATTTAGAAAGAAACGAACCTGTATGTTTAGTATTATCTAGCTTTTTCAATAAACCATTTAAAGAGCTTACCAGGCGGACTAACTGGTTTAGACTGAGAGCTTTCCATTTCATTCAACATTTTCTTAGTAAATACAAAAATGTTTTCGTATGTTTCGTCGCAGTTTTGACATTTAAGTAATGGATCAGCTCCGAAGAGCAAGAGATTTGTAAACTGAAAGTAATTATATAATACTTATACACATGCCTTTATTGTTACTTCTTTTATAAGGGACGTTAATTCTCGAAAGTCCGTAATTTATTGTAGGTTTTATCGAATTTTTTTTTATTGTTTAAAAATATAATATCTTCGGAAATAAATCTTGAACTTACATCTATGTATGTAACAAATAAAAAACTAATTTTCATTGTCAATATATTTGCTTATAGATATTTTTTAAGAAAATGTTTGATTTTCGTCTGTCTTTATGGCAGTTTTTTCGAATTATACGTAACAACTTTTAGAAGCACCGTTGTACTATATATATGTCGGAAAATAGGAGAGAAGGAAGCAAAAACCATAGGGGGCGTAGGTTTCTCCACCGACATCGTCATTAATGGCATCCACAATTAAATTTCCATACCGTGGGCGTTGGTGGGTAATGTTGGTGCAATCAAACACTTTATTAATTAACTCAGAATATAATATTCAATCACTTAATGTTCCCGATATCAATTTACACAAACTCATTAATAATAATAGGAACGCGAATTTCAATAGTCGACCGCTCTGGCGGACTGTCACCAGAGAACTGGAGAGATGCGCGCCGGATTGTCACTATTGACTCTACCCCACGCCGATAGACAGATGGCGCCAGCGTTCCACAGACTATTGCACTCCGACATATAGTATAAAAATGAAAACTAGCAAAATCAAAATTATACCGATTGTAGGCGATCCGAACTTGCGATGCTTTTAAAATGTGGTACGCTAAACATTTTCACTAGGATACTTTGATTAGATTCATTTATTATAGCATTCAGATCTGATTTTGAGTTTTTAATGAAAATATCTAATATCTCAATACTTTTTCCTATTGCCACATCTATAGCAGAACGACCCTTGAACAATACTGTTGGACTGCAATTGTATTGTAGCAATAATTCCAACATTTGACGTAGTATCTGAAATAATATAGATTTAATTTTACATCCACAAGTATATCATTTCATAAACTTGCCTAAGTCAGTCTCCTGGGTTCCTCTGTCTATCTACATAACAGATAGACAGGAGTTACTTTTGTATTCCTATATTAGGCCTTAAGTGATATACGAGTTTATATTGAAATATATATTTAATGTAATTTGTATAAAAGCTATCGTACATTTTAACACTTACATCATCTTCTACTTCGTTTTCAGTTTTTTTAGCCAAAACGGCATGTAAAAGAGTAGGACCAGGAATATGTATGGCTTCCATATCATCTTTAGTATCTAGTCTGTAAACTAATCGGTGATTTCCATCTGCTCCACTTTCCAATAACGCTTTGATTATATCTAAATTTTCGTAAGACAATGAACGTGAGACGGCAATGTCCAATGGAGTATAGTCGAATACCTTTAAACAGTCAAATTTTATAGAAAAATTTTAAGCAAAAATGAAATTTCTCATATTAATAAAAATCGTGATTAATTGCTTGCCTGTTGATAGTTTTCATTTATATCTGCGCCATAGTGTACTAAGTGTCGTATTAAATTGGGACAATTTGAACCAACAGCTATCAATAACGCTGGCTGTGGGCATCGGACTAACCTTGGATTGGCACCGTCTGATAGAAGTTGAAGGATAGTAGACATTATTTTTGTCTGTCTGATGATATAAAAAATAAATATGTTTAATAGTTTGCGTAGGCTGTAAAAAATTCTACTAAGTGAGGCATAGTTAAATCACAA
Source organism: Elymnias hypermnestra (assembly GCA_015832385.1). Classification (NCBI taxonomy): domain Eukaryota; kingdom Metazoa; phylum Arthropoda; class Insecta; order Lepidoptera; family Nymphalidae; genus Elymnias; species Elymnias hypermnestra. The sequence goes on along the minus strand of JACTOM010000030.1, from coordinate 2,740,181 downwards.
ACGTCCTTTGACTTAAAAAAAAATTAGAATGATAAAAAAGGTTTTAGCTGGTCCGAATTAATACTCGATAAGTATTTTCATTTTATGATATCAATTATATAATTTCATATTTTTTAAATCGTACTCACACATCTATTTTGCGTTTTTCAGCACTTGTTATGGAATTGTCTTCCTTTTCATAACCTTGCCATATTAATTCTTTACTTGTTTTTATTGTATCTTTAATTGTTTTTGATGCTGTCTTTTTCACGTTTTTATCTGGAGTTTTCTTTTGTTCATCTTCGTTAGCTTCAATCTCTTTGATCATATCACTTATCTCAAAAATATAGGGTATAGGATTTGGACCATTTGAATTCGTAAAGTAATCAGTAACTTTAATGGAAAATTCACGTTGAATATTGTTATAAAATATTTTATCTTCTGAAATTGACTCATCTGAATCATAACCTGGCTCAGGTATTTTTGCTAGTACAGGATCCATTTTCTTTTTAGACATTGGTTGTTCCTTTATTGATAGTAAAGACTTAATTTTCTTTGAGCTTATATTTCTCGTAGTTTTACTTGGGCTTTTTCCCAGCATTCCGCCGGAAATTGTCTGTTGATCGCGTAATATATTCCAGTCAATTATTATTGGTTCCACCTGAGCTGTACCAAAAAAATACTTGTTGTTTCAAAATCAACACTAAAAGGTATTTTAATGTGAAATGTCCTATATCCTGTTTATAATATAAAAAGCAAATGCTTAATTGTATTTTATTAGACGTCCATACACATAAGTTTATATATCATTTAATAATACAAGTTTAAATTAAATGTGTTAAAATAATATTTTATAAATAAAGTTGCTTTAGAGTATTCAAATTATAACAGATAATTACGTGGCGGAGGTAGAACAGGCGGTGGAAGTAAAGCTTGAAGCATTCCATTCGGAGATATCTCATAATGAGCACAAATATATCGTGTTAACGCAATTCCAAGAGGTGTACAACAGCTGTCGTTAAAGGAATCCACATTTGCGCCAGCCTCAGCAAGAAAGTGTATTACTTCTGGTTGATCTCCACACTAACAGGAATATATACTGTAATCTTTTTTCATACAATGAAAATATTTCTTAAGAAATTAAGATACACAGAAAAGAGAAATTAAAGTAAAATAATTAGGGACTGTGTATCAAATAAATACTAACAGCGGCATACATAATAGCTGAATTGCCTTGTACATCAGACACATCAGAATAAACATTGCATTCGTTAACTAGATGAGCAACGTCTTCGACGTGGTCCAAGTATGCTGCCATCAACAACGTCCTATAATGTCCATTATATTTTAAGAGATTTTTTTTATTTAATAAGTAACATGTGATTACGGATATATTTCCTGCTAAAGGTTTTATGATAAAATTCAATTATATTCAATTACGTCCCAATGTCTCAGTCTTATCGCTTATAGCGATCTCTCACAGACAACGTTTGGCGAGAGGAAGAGCTAACAGAAACGGGAGGTCCAAAAAAGTTAAGATTAAAATAATTGAAAAAATAATTCACTACATAAACAATAGTTAATATCAATACACCAATATATAAAATTCTGGGTAAAGAGTTAGTTTTAATTTCCTGCGAAACTAACATAAAACTGGAGTAATTAACTACGTTTAATGCAATTGATATTTTGGCGACTAGTTACGATTGATTTGTGTAATAAAGGAATATAGCCAACATTTACTGTCACAAGATAAATATTTAATTCAAAATTAATCCATAATTTACTAATGCTTTTTAATGTTATAACAAATAAAAAAGAAACTTTAAATCAGACGAATGCGTGTGATGGCTGCATTGAGCTTCTAAAATGTGACTCAATCGCTGTCACGAGATTATATCTTCATTCGGAAGCAGCATCATTTCAAAAGCTAAGAATTACCGATCGTGTATACAGTAATTAGAATGATCTAGCTCTTAATTTCAACCTGCTATCTATTTCGTGCTTGCTGGCTGGTTTAAACTGTTTTCTTGGTCCTGAAAGAATAGATTTTAGGTCTATTCTGATCTTGCTTCGTTGTGCCTCGTGTGTGTAACTGTGTTTCATCATATTCATTATCATTGTATTGTTATTCCATGCAAAATATGTTCCAGTATTTTCTATGTTATCTTCATCAATGGTTTCATTCTATAAAAAATTACACTTGACTACGTATGTATTGAAAAATCTAATTATAGTAAATTCAAGCGGACTTACTTTTCGATGTAATAAAAAATGATTTTAATGTTTAAAACATACTTTCAAGCCGAAAAGATTACCTACATTTTCTGGTATGGAGTCAACCTCTTGTAAAGTATATATTTTTCCTTTATAATATTCCTGATCGAATGATTCCGTGTAGCACAAAGGACTAGCTAGATCTGTGCAGTATTTAGGATATACTTTATTCCATTTCTCAACTGCAACGCGCGGGTCAGCGCCGCATTGCTTAAGAAGTTCTAAGGCCTTGTTGGTTTCCCCTATCTGTAAAAATTAAATCAATTTCAAAAAATTCTTTAATCAAGTAAGATTTTACAACACTGTCGAAACGTAAGTTATACTTTTTCCATTTATTATTTCAATGTACGATGGTGACATAAAAGAACGTCTTAAATCTTAAATTATATAACTTTATCGTATTATTACCCTTACATATATTTACGAAAATTAGCCTTTAATAAATTAATTTGAATAAACAATTTTGAATTTTGTATTTTTGAACATTGTTATATCAACAAGTTTATGAGAAAGCTTTGATTGCTGCTAAATGTCAAGACTATAAACGCCGTGAAGATCTAATAATAAACATGTTTTTTAAATAAATTAAATATTGTTGTTATCAATTAATACTTCATATAGGTACTGTAAATCACATGATATTCAATAGAGATATTCACTGTTTTTGATTCATCTAATTCATTACAATAGAGATATTCACTATTTTTAATTAGTCTAATTCATTATACGACTGAATTAAAAATAGTGATTAGCTATATTTTTTTAATGTCAATACGTCTTTAAAATCGCATCCATTGGTTGGTAATTCAAAAATAACAATTGATAACAAAATCGTGAGATCCAGTTTGGTGTTGTAAATACATTTTCTATCACTTCCTTCTGAATTTCAATTACACTACTGGATAGATAAAGGATCAAAGAATTTATTACGCTAAGTAAGGACTGTAACACATCGCTCGTAGCGAAGCTCCATTACGAGACGTATTCACGACGACCACAAAAGATCGTGTCCATATCACAACCACACCCCGTTATTTTTATTTATTATAATTTATATTTAAATGCTGTTTTATTTTACAGAAAACTATACAGGCTTAAGACATTGCATAACTAGTAAGTTATGTAAAAAATAAAATTTTCGATTGCTTAATACCTTTATCACACCCAAGAAATGCTTGTATACGATAGTTTGAATGCTTTAAGGTGACTTGAAACTCTGAGGAGTTTGCCTTAAACCACATAATATCTTTAATTTGAAAGAATAATGTATTAATTCAAAAGCTAATTATACAGGAATGTTGTTTGAAAATGAAACCAAAACGTTTAAATCAACAACATAATGATATTTCTTGCCATATCGTCATTTTTACCAATTGAATATGGATTTATAGCACTAGAAAATATAGACAATTTTGGATTCAGCTTTGCCCTTTTTTATACAATTTTGAAAATTTTAGAGTGTATCAATAAATACTCATAGCAAAGCAGACATGTGCCTAAGGAAAGTGGGATAAATGTGCTACTAACTGTTTTAACATCCGTTGTCAACATAATCCTATTCGATTCAACAATTGATCGACCTGTACTGATATTCATAAACTCCGGCACGATACTCGGACCTAGTGGTCGCCATGCGAGTCTCACTATCTGACCACCGCGCCATAATCCTACGTCTTCACGGACACCAGCATGAGATTGTATGCCTGGACCCCATCGAATGTTATTATAGTATAAACCCTGAAACAGTTTACCCATTTGAAACTATTTTTAAAGCAAAAATACTTTAGTATTATCATTAATGCATAGTGCAAAAGTTTTGGCGTGTTTTATCAAAATGAATTAAATCTTTAGGAAAATTATTCATTGAAAAGCACCTTGCCTACCTGTGAAAACCCTATCAAAACAGTGAAACAGCATTTTCAAAAATTAGCTCAATGGTTTCCGAACTCTTTGATCTCATAGACCCTTTTCAAAATTTTATTAGTTCCGGTGAACCCCCTGCAGGTTTTATACTACCATATTCCCAAAACTCGACAAAATCTAAACATTACAAAAAAAGGCGGGAACTGATTGGTTAATTAATGAAACCATAGACTGGTCACTGAGATTGTAAGGTGTCGGTGAGCCATTTTCATTGACCCCCCCGTATACTAATACTAATTGTGCACCCCCATTTATGTGTCACGCCAACATACACCCTCATAGTTTTTCTCATGGCCCTTGGAGGTCACTTTAGGAATCGCTGGATTAGCTCATGTAAACGGCTACAGAAATCGTGTGTATAATTATTTTTTTAAACCAACAACACATTCTAATGTTGCTTATATTATGTAAAGGCCTAAATGGCATTACATCCCTTTCTTGTAGGGATACGATAACAAATTACGATATTGTTATTTATTTATTTATTTATTTATTGGTAACCCAACAGCGCTTCAACAAACTGCTACATGGAACAATTAATATAAGGCCAATTACGGATTACACAAATTATTAAATAATATTCAAAATAACAGAGTGGATATTAGGAAGTAAGAATTAGGAAACAATGAAAAGAAATACATACATACAAAGTTATACAATTTTAATTTTAATAAGACTGGTTTACACAGATTACAGACAGAGTTACAGATTTACATTAAAAGGCCTTCCACCTAGAGCTTCGAAATCGACTTAGTTTGTGTTAAATAGAGAAGAGAGAAAATACGGTAGATAAAATTACAGTAAAAGTCCTTCCATCAGGATACGACATCGTTCCATAACCATGCATGCGATTGCAATAAAAATGCCCCTCATATGTAACGTATGCATTTTCTGGACCACGATGGCGCCAGCGGTAGTCTCCAACGCCGTGCAATGTATCGCGAATAAATTGTCCAGTATACCATTCTAGTGACTGAAATGGTTTATTATAATTAAGTAATTAATTTAAAATTACTTATTTAACAACCATGTAAAGAGCATATCGTGGTTGAACATGTTTTGTACATTTAACTTAATTGTAAGCACATTCTACAATTGTTTCCAGTTTCCACACATTCAGTACATTCAAACTCGTCGATAAATCTGCTACTTTAGGGCCATACTAGAAGTAGGTACCTGAAAGTCTAATATGTGTTATTTTAACTAATTAATTAATTTATAATTACTTATTTAACAACCATGTAAAAGGCAAATAGTGATTGAACATGTTTTGTACATTTAACTTAATTGTAAACACATTCTACAATTTTTCCGGTTTGAATACATTCAGCACACTCAAATTCGTCCATAAATCTGATATTACAGGTAGATATTAGAAGTAGGTACCTGAAAGTCTAATATGTGTTAATATAACTAATTATTTTATTAATAATTACTTATTTGACGACCATGTAAAGAGCAACCCAAGACTGAACATTCTTTTTATAATTTTACTTATTTGTAGAATGTTATACAATATTTTTCGGTTTGAAACTATTCAGTACATTCAAACTCGTCCATAAATCTACTAATTTGAGGATATTATAGAAGGGACCTGAAAATCTATTTTGATGCGATTAATTTATTGTCGCGCTTGTTTGTTTATCATGTTTTTGCAATTCCAACACGTATATTTGTATACGAGTATATATATACACTGTAGACAACGCGGGCACATCTTACCTTTGCCCCAGACCAATGATTTTGTCCCTCTCCGCGTTTTCTTTTTTCATTATCTTTGTCTCCCAAGTAATATTGTTGATACACCCGACTTTTCTCTTTACAAGTTTCAAGTGGCGCACAAAAAGCCCTCGCTTTCATAATTATCAATTCGCACAAACCTTTTCATATGAAAGCAAACATTATTTGAAGTCGTAATGTATGACTTTATAAAAGTCTATCAAATATATGTATATAGTTCACAAGACTTTTACGTCAACATTGATTTGATTAATATCTCGACAATTTACAATTTAGCATTTGTCATTATAAAAAAGGTTCAAAAGCTAGTTTAAAACTTATTCCTTCAGAGCAACATGGTGGCTCTTTTCTAACGTAATTGCACCATGCATAACCATGCATAGTTTATTAGAATGTGTTGGTGTCTTTATTCAATCACTAGCAGACCCGACAGATTTAATTCTGTCAAAAAGATTTGGAATGTGGCTCATTTCAGTTTCGAATGATTTAGGAAATTAAATTACAGCAGTACTAATGATCTATAGATCTTACATATTGTGATTTTTCAATTGATTTTGAACTTTGCTTAGCGGTAATAAAGTACAAATTGACTCTTTGACGTTAGGAAAACCTACATTGCTTAGACAACAGTGAGTACTTGTAATTTATTATGATCTTTATTGAACAGCAATAAAGGTCAAATTGACTCTGACATTTTAGTTAGAAAACGTTTGTATGGGAAACAGAAATGGGCTGTTTTAGGGGGTTTTCCCTGCAATTATTCGAACTTTTCTCGCCGTAAAAACCACCCTTGGACACCAACGAACACGTAAGAAAAAGAATTGGCAAAATTGGTCCAGGCGTTATTGAGTTATGCGCTTACCAACACATTTTGCGATTTATTTTTATATTATAGATACATACGCACTGAATTTTACGAATTCAATAACAGATATATATAAATTCATATGTGTAGGTGTATGTCGATGAACTTCTCCAAAACGGCTGGACCGATTTTGTTGAAATTATTTGTGTCTTCAATTGGTTTCGAGAATGGTTTAGATTGACAAATCGATCCGATAAATAAAGCATTCACCCATATCACTAAGCTATTATGAACTACGCGGTTGAAACCGCCAGGAACCGCTAGTTATTTATATATGTCATAAATAAGGAACTCTAGAAAGAAATGTAACGCATTTTAATAAGTAATATTTATTGTTTTAAACATTTCACACTTGGTCAAAATTTTAAATTGACGGTATAAAAATATATCCCTTAAATGTAGCTGTTCAAAAATGCCACAGTTGGAAGAAGTATAATCCATTTGTTTGCATTTATAAGTTAACAGCAATTACACTGTAAGCAATTCGCCTTTGCTCTTTCAAAATAAGTGTATTCCTGTAATAAGATGAAAAATTTCAGGACAGTTACACGAAGTAAATTGTTTTCAACATCTTTAATGTTAATCTGATCAGCTTAAAAAGTTATTTAATGTGTTTTATGATCGTTCTGATTATTATTTATATAAGGTATTTGACATATATTACAAATTTTGTTTTTGACTGGTTTGTATATGACTAGGTTTATAACTAGATACTTTAGATGCTTCTCACCAAACTAGACACAAACCTGTTAATACTGCAATTTTATAATTTTGCTCTGCTAGGAATCGAGCTAAATATTCAAATTAGGCTTGAGTATTGCTAGATATGTTCTATATAACTATGGTAAAATATACCTTTGACGGCCTCGCTGGTGCAGTGGTGCAAGTACACGCTTTGCCAACAGATGTGCCGGGTTCGTTAGCCGGTAGGGCGAATTTAGAACATTGTAATTTAAAATTTCGCTGATTCTGGACTGGTGGGAGAAGATTTGTGTTCCGATACGATGCTGTCTAGAAACCATAAGAGGTATAACGCCTCTTACTAGATTAGCGCGCTTCCATCTTAGACTGTATCATTACCTGTACCATTACCTATCTTATCTTACCATCAGATGAGATCACAGTCAAGCGCTAACCTATAAAAAAAGAATATAATGAAAAAAAATATTACCAACAAAAATGCAGCCGCTAAAATTAAAGCCTTATGTTTAGGCTGAATGGCGTTATCAGGGTAGTTGATATTTGTAGTAAAACAAACAAGTTCGCGATCCCAACCATGTGAAATTTGTCCGACTTCACGGAGAGAATCGCCTGTTAATATCTGAAATATAAAAAAATATTCGAAATATTAGTTTCTTACATCAAAGCTATAATTTTTCACAAGCAGTATTAAATATTACTTGCATTAAAGACCTCAGTCTTTTGACATATTTATTCCTTTATTTATTTATCTTTATAAAAAGGCACTTGTCCCAGTTTACATTTTAAATCTACAAGTAAAAAAAGCAATAAATAAAATAAACATAGAATAGAATAAGAGCAAATACTGAAAAAAACAAAACTTAAATTAAAATTAATAATAATAAATAAATTTCAAATTAGAATTACAATCGAAATGAAATAAAACAAAAATAATAAATAAATCTAAGGGTATAAGGTTCCTCGTCATTTTCGTAAATGCACAAATTTATATGTTATTTACTTTTTAATTTTGTCATGATGAACTGCAAGCCAATAGTTGCAAGCAAGAATGGAATTCCTCGGGCACTCCGAACACATCTTGAGGGTAGAATTCTGAGAGTCATGAATGCGAGTCCAAAGTGACGCGATTCGAGATCTTATAATCGCGAAATAGTCTAGTACTTTGACGTCGGCCAATATACCCGAAGCACTTCAGTATCTCGGTAATATCATCAAAATGCGGTATGCATATACATCACTCTGATGCTACTATGTGAGTTGTTCGTGCAGTTGGCCCAAAGCTGACACGTGTAGAAGCATTGACAGTATGCTCTAAACAGTGTCTACTTTGCTTCAGCACTGCAACGGCCGAATCGACGTGCGAGCATGTTGCACCGAACAGCCAAAGCCCTTTTTACTCGATTAACATTTTCGTCATCCCGCAGATCCTCCGTCAAAATGTGTCCTAAGTACTTGAAGCTTTCCACTTCAAGGAGGTACTTTAAAGTTTAGATAGGTCGCCGCATTGTATAGTATATAACATTTTTGTCTATCGATAGCAATTACTTTACTTCGCTCATTAAGCTATTGTCATTCAAAGTTTACAATGATTGATCACACTTCCAGTTTGCCTTTAGAACGGATAATACTAGAATATTCCGTTCCAATAATAAACTAACATAAATGACTTTAATGATTTATCTATTTCGACAGGGATGTGTTGCGTCACCATGGCTGTTCAACATATTCATGGATAACTGTTTGACAGATTTAAAAGAAAGTATGTATGGGTTAAGAATGAATGTTTACTCTACGCTGATGATCCACTACTTGCGTCATCCACTAATGAGCTACAGGAGATGGTAAATATTATGAATGGAGCTTTGAAAGGGAAAGGAATGAAAGTGAATGTAAACAAAACGAAAGTTATGCTTTTTGAAAGAGATGAATGGCAATATTTTGATAGACGGGGAACAAGTGGAAGAGGTGAAAGAATTTGTATATTTGGGATCTAAATTCACCAAAGATGGAACATGTGAAAGTGATATTGAAAGGAGAGTGAATGCAGGGAATATAGTAAATGCCTTTATGAATTGCCAGGTGGTGTCTCAAAGGGCTAGACTGGCTGTGCATGCTGGAGTGTTGGTGCCAACACTTATGTATGGTGGTGAAAGTTTTGTATGGCAGAAGAATCACAAAAGTAAAATAAATGCGGTAGAGATGAGAGCGTTGAGAAGCATGAGTGGATTAAAACTGAGTGACAGAGTAAGAAATAGTGTGATAAGAGAACGTTGTGGTATAAAAGAAGACGTAGTGACTAAAATTGAGAAAGGTATGCTTAGATGGTTTGGGCATGTAGAGAGAATGAATGAAAGGAGACTGACAAAAAGGATTTATGAGTCAAGAGTGAATGCGAAAGTTGGAAGGGGAAGACCGAGGCGAACGTTCCTGGACCAAATCCAGGACATTTTAAATAACGGCCAGGTCAAGAGTACTCTAAACCGACGAACTTGTATGAAAGGTTTAATGAGAATGAAAGAAGCGAAGGAGATATGCAAGGATCGTGGCAAGTGGAAGGACGTTGTTTCTGCCTACCCCTATGGGAATAAGGCGTGATGCTATTTTTATATGTATGTATTTATCTAATAATATAGACATTAGATCACAAACAGCTATTTTCTTCCTTTTAGTGTCAATAGTTAGTTACTTTTGGATCAAGTAATAAGCGAAGTATTGAGGCATCCTGAAATTAAGGCGTTGAGTGTGAGAATGTAAAATCTTAAAAGATGTATTTCTATTTTAACCTTAAATTCAGATAGTTGTAATGCGGATCGTTTCCAGCTTGCAGGACCTTCAATGACGAATAATACGTCATCAGTTGCGTCCCTCACTAAGAAGAATGGCACTATCCAAGTCCACTGTTGATGTATTCTTCCAATATAGTCACCCGGTGGTGTTATAACTGTCATCTCCTATACGATTATAAAAAAATATTGTATGATATATTTTTCATTCATAAAAGAGCGTGTATATAATCATGTATTTAAAAAAAAACCTTTAATCAAAGTGGCCGCAGATATAATGATAAATCAAGCGTACTTTTTTGTAAATAAATATTCCTCCTAAAATTACCAGCAAAATATATGTTTTCAGTGAATGATATAAATTATACTAGAAACGCTCTATTGCAAGATAAGAAAATTGGATAGAAAGAATACAGCTTGTTACATTTCAACATCAAATACGCTTCTCTACGACTTAATACTTATAACCTATAATATAAAAATTAATCGCAAAATGTGTTGGTAAGCGCATAACTCAACAACGCCTGGGTCAATTCTGCCCATTTTTTTTAAATGTTTGTTGCAGTCCAAGTCCGAGTTACGGCGAAATAAATTCGAATAATTGCAGGGGAAACCCCCTAAAAACAGCCCTTTTCTTTTTTCCATAAAAACGTTTTCTGACTTAGATTTAGAGTCAATTTGACTTTATTGCTATTCAATAAAGTTCATAATAAATTACAAGTACTCACTATTGTCTAAGCAATGTAAGTGCTTTCCTAACGTCTAAGAGTTAATTTGCACTTTATTGCCGGTACACATAGTTCAAAATCAAATGAATAGTCACAACCCGACCAAATTGAATAGTCACAAAATGTAAGAGCTATAGATCATTACTGCTGTAATATCATTTCGAAAATCATTCGTAAAACTGAAATCTGCCACATTTCAAATATTTTTGACAGAACGAAGGCTGAAATCTTTCACTTGATGTAAAGATTATTTTTAAACTCATAAATTTAAACTAAATGTATGCTTTTAGTTTAAATTTATGATATATTAGTTTTTATATGTAGTTTGATCTTAAGATCTAACTACATATAAAAACTAATTAAAAGAATATTTAGAAAGGTAATGAAATTTCTATTTCATGTAATAATATGCATTTAAAGTTGCGTATCTATATTTTAGAGACCTCGAATGTAACTGTTGCAATTTTTAAGGAAACAGAAATATTTTCAGACATCATATTTATAGTCTTGATTTTGCAACTCACCTGTAATCTACAAGGAAAACAGCAAGATGCACCAGCGAGTCGTCTCTTTAACATCAATGCTTCTTGTCGTGTATTATCGTGGAGATGCATTACAAATCCCCGCCCGGTACCGCATAGACAGCGTTGTGTTGATGATGATACTTCACTGGCTATATAAAGAGCTTCACCTTGTGGAACCTTAACTATATAGCGGTTTTCTGACTCAATTCTAGACGTTACTGCAAAGGGAAATCGATCATTAATACAATAACGCTAGTTTAATATTGCAAAAATCAAAATCTCCATCATCTTTAGAACCGAAACTAACGCTCATTAAGTTCTACAGTTTGTTGTATTTGTAAATTAGAGGCACCGATGAGGAAGTCCAATCCATGTTTAGGGATAAACTGGCCTCTAGGAGTACTTAAATGCCAATCTGTTGTGGATACCGGTAGCTCAGCTCGACCAATTTCTGTATAAAAAATATTTAATTTAATTAAGATATGTTTTAAATGATGAAAAGATTTTTAGTAATGTTTCACTAATAAAATTACCTTGAAGTTGCGGTTGTATATTGATCACTAGGTCAGGTCTAATTGAAGATCCATCGTCTAAAAAATACACCAAATAATATAATTATACATTCCATTTCGACAAAATGATTTTTTAGAGCGCCGATTTGTTGTCTGAATAAAATTAAATCAGGATGGGGTGGTAATTGAAATGGATTTAAAGAGTAAGCCATCAAATATTTTTGACTTTTTTTTTTGAATTTAACTTAATTTACAAGCCGTGAAAACTTGTTGCACATCCCAAAAAATAGTGACTATTTTACGAGTAAAAGTGAACGCACCTCATGTAACTTAATTAAAAATAAAGTTGCTGAAAATTCCAGTAGGCTACTTAAAAAGTGACAATTCTTTCAAGGGTAAATATATAAGTTATTATGACAAACTCCCAGAAGACGGTACAAAGAAGTCACTTAATAAGTTTAAATCTTTTATTAAAGGAAAACTAACTGAGAAATCATCCTATGCTACTTAGCAGGTAAAAAAGCATGGGAATGAATTGCTCTAACCAATATAGAATAAATTAAAAACATATATTGTAATGATGATTAGAAAACCTCGTAACTTTAAATTGTAAGTCGTTCTTTATATCATCATTGAAATAATATATGGAAAAAACGATATTTAACAATTCAAATTTGCTGTAAAAGACTCTTAATGAATTAAATATAGAGAATTTTGTTCTATATTATTATCACGTCAAAGCACTTCCAGCATATGAAATAACGTTATATGATAGTAAATATAAGTTGTTACCTTCGATTGCTGCAGGATTATCTATACCTCTGAAACCATTGTCAGCCATGTTTTTAGAATGAAACCCTCAAAAATTGTCTGAATTATTTTCAACTTTATTTAATTAAGATGTTCTGTGTTATTATTACACCGCTAACTGTGTTATCGATACAATTCAATCGTTCGTGCGGCTTGTTATCAACAGATAAATCTTTGTTATTATCAGTGACGTACATACTTGTACAATGTGTTGTTAGCGTATGATATGCACAGAGTTATACTTACATGATAGGATATAGTTGTCTAGGTAAATGTTTAATAATATATTTATTTATAACCTCTAATATAAGTTCAATAAAATGTCTCTATTTTTATTTTTCAATGCCTACATGCCCTCTATATGTATTTACTTTAAATTTTCGATAGTTGACAAACAAATTTTTAAAGTGAAACTTCTTTAGGCGGATGAGAGTAAATTTTTTAATTCAGTTCCCTTTGCAAAAACTTGTACAGTGCAATCTAATGAAAGCTCACGTAAAAGATTTAAAAATTTCCTTCTATGCAATGTGTGTAAATAGTTTTTTTATTGCTGATAGCTGAGCGCTTGACTTTAATCACATCTGATGATAAGTGACGATACAATCTAACGTGAAAACGCGTTAAAGTAGTAAGAGGCTATTTACCTCTTATGATTTCTATATAGCATCGTACCGGAACACAAATCTCTACTAAACTTCGTGGCAAGTTTGGCCAAAGCCTCTCACCAGTCCAGTCTCAGACAGAAATACTTATCAGTATTGTTCTTATTGCGTAGGAATGTCTAAACTATTTAAACGAATTTTAAAACTTAAGGTTCAAAATGAAATATACTGTCAGAACTCTTGAATTTAACCATATATTTAACTGTGTAACTTTAAAAATAAAACAAGTTATACAGTTCTGATTTTCTCACTGGAATTTTCTTGGATATATCAAGGAAAATAAACTGAATAAAACAAAATTATTTGTAAACCATTTATATTAATGTGTCATAATGAACATTTTACGAATAAAGTGATAACATTCAAGTAATATAATATTCACTGGCAAGATGACTTATTAAAAGTATCTACGGGTAACATTTAAAATGATTATCGTATTATTAAACGAGCTGGCGTTCTGTTATAGTAATAAATACCAATATTTTATCCATATTTCGTTTGGAAGACTAAGGAACAGATGGGTATTCCTTGTAAGTAGTCATTTGAAACTGCTTAAAACTTCATCAACATTCTTGTAACTGCTTCCATGTTACTTTTCAGACTTGGAGTTTAGACTAAAGAGAAAGCAAAAAGTTTTATTGTCCTAGTATAGTCAAGATTAGTGCACTAGTGCTAATTGTGCTTAGTCATCCAAAATTCCGCCCGCCAATAAGAGCCGACTAGAAGTTATAGAGCATATAATGAAATATTGTAATATTATAGTCAATATTGTTGTACATAAAGCTTTTATCCACTACTTAATTAGAACTATTGAAAGTTGTGCTGTACGTTTTTATGTTGTCTCTTAAATTCTTAATGCAACTTAATTTTCAACGTGCTCTGCATGAAACGGCCAACTTATTTGGTTTATTTTAAATTAAGAATAATAAATAAAATCAGACTACATGCAACATATTTTGATTTCCTTTACACGTTTCTAACTACGTGCTTTAACTGTATTAGGGCTTATAATACGAAGCAGCATAGTGAAGTCGCACCCATTAAATTGAATACATACATACAATATGTATAGATACACTATGTAAATTTACTCAAAATATTCAATTTTCATATGGTCATTCAAAATCTGTCTATATAGTTTATTAATATTTTCTTCTTTTTATAAATATTTCTTTATGTTATTACATATTACATAGATTTAAAATGTTTAATAATACATCCAATATAAAGCTAAGTTTAGTTAATACAACACTTAATTAACGTTGCCACAATTAAAGAAACATTGTATATTATAATGTAAGTAAACATTTAACAACGATAGACATACCTTCCAAAACATTCATAAACGTTACCTACAAATTCACAACATCGTATGCGTTCTTCTATGTTTGACAATTAGTTACGATAATAACATTGCAAAATGTCCCTACGAGGATAACGATTAATAATTTTCAATTTTATATCAAAATTAATAATCCAAGCCTAGGTATTCCACGTTTACATGTATGGTTTACTAAAGGTAAGCACATTAGACGGATATCTGTTAGTGGAAAATATTAAATAATCCCGTACACGCCTATTACTTGTTAAGCGTACAAGGGAACAATATTAATATATAATACTAACGAGAATCAATAGTAATAACATTTGACTCTATTTTTAAATGATTTCTAGAAAAAATACAACTTTAAAAACATTCAAAACATATCATGACAATGCTTTAATCATTATTATCATAATATAAGGGAAGCTTTAGACAATTTTTATACTCAAATCCGATGAGTGTCGCTTCGGTTTTAATAAAAATATTGTGATCCTTGCGCATAGCTTGCAATTTGGGTTTTATTAACTTATCGCTGTAGAGCTCTCTGCCATCCTAAGTTAAGTTTTAATGTTTCCGGAAGACAAGGACTTGCTTCACATTCACCGTCTAATTCATCAGCCAAATTGTCATGTAACTCCCTCAATGCCATTAGTGCAGACCGTGCTGCTCGTTGACAGCTCATGTCACCCTCGCAAGTAGAATCTGCTTCAGAGAGGAATACCAAGTCGCAAGTCGTAGGCGGGGCCTCTCCCTGAAATAGTGTGTATTTGATTAAGACTGATTTAAATCTGTACTAATAATATTATTTTATGATAATGATGTCTGTCTGTTAAGTTTTCAAGCTTAATCACTGAAACAAACAATTTAATCGCGATGAAAGTTATAAGAAATAGCACATTCAGTGATTTAAATTAGGGAATGATTTAATTTTCTTTTCAGTACGGACAAATGTACCTATTATAAGAAATTTTTGATAACATCTAATAGATAAACAAAAGAATGCTTTGTATCATATTATTGCTTTTAGCGAAGGCACATGAGTACTAATTCTACTAGTTTTGTATATTTATGTAATAATTACAAGTAATGTGTAACGGTACTAACACATAGATAACATATCTGATGTAAACTACATAGAGGTAAAAATAGCTGGCCACGGTCTCCAGCTAACAGATCAACGCCACGGCATCTTTGCACTATTTTCGCTAAAACGGGGCAGGCTCCAGATGAACTCACTGCAATACAAAAAAGGTATTATTCACTGAAATGCTGACTACTATACTCATATATATATATTTACGAACCAGTTGACATAACGGGAATGCGATGCCTTCCACTGCCACCCATATAACCTTCTGAAAGCTGTTCTTCAATTTTTCCATTTAAATAATGTCCTGCTCCCTGTTCGTCTTCAAAATCCAAAGTTTTTTCACTATTTTTAGCATGTGCTGGGATATCGTTACTTATGATCACCTTTTCTTTTTTCATCGCTACTCTTTTGTCCTTAGCTTCTGTTTGATCAGGGGAAGAACGGAGAATTGAAGATGTTTTCTGTAGATGTAGACTCTGTTTAAAATCTTTTAAGGCTTTCCGCATTTTTTCCAAACTATAAGCAGCTGCCAAACGCGAAAGAAGCTTTTCTTTCATCTCTTGCTCCTCCTTAGTATCTAGTTCTTCTCCAGTATTCGAATAATGTAATGCTTCATCAACAATTAACCCTTCCATGTTTCTTAGCTTTTTGTCAATATTATCTAGCTTTGACTCATTATCAGAACCAGGGACCCTTTTTTCTTCATGTGATATTGGAACGTGTATTTGATTTATTTCAATATCAGATTCCTTATTCGGGTTAGTCTGTACGAAGTTTCGTTTCACGTATCTGTGTTTTCTGAATGAATTTAAAGGATAAATAACTTCCTTATTAAATGTGTTAAAATACTGTTTCTTCAGCCTGTCTTCATTGGGATTATTTATAAATGAAACAGTTTTTTTAGGTCTTTTATCAATTCCAAAATAGTCGGACCAATCGATGGATTTTTTTTTTATTTTTATAGGTTTATCGTTTTGATCGTCACTGCGATTATCTTTATGAGCATGGCCGTGCTCACTTGAATCATTATGATCATGATGAGTATGTTCACTGTACAATGTGTTCACAACTTCTTTATTGGACAATACTGGAGGATGCATATTATGGCTATGTTCCTCATGACTGCCGTCGTTATGAAGAGTGTCATTATCATGGTTTTGGGTATGATTATGGCTTTCTATCATAACCATAGGAGGTTTAGAATCGTGAGAATTTTCGACGTACTCACTACTTCGCTTTACTGGTACTTTTATAATTTCATGTTCAGAATCTCCAAAAATTTTTGAAAGATCGCTTATTATTTTAGGATCAGTTCCTGCGCTACTTCTAAAAGATTTCGCATTTTCATGTTTACCTTGATTGGAGACATATCGTTTCTTTTGATTACTAAAATTATATGGCCCACTACTTCGCTTTGTTACGGGAAATCGTTTTTCAATCGTCTCATATGCATACTGGTCTTCATCAGCTAAGTCGGAAAGACTATCATCGTCGAGAGGTTGGAAAGCAATAGCGTACTCTTGTCGCATTTCGTCTTTATCTCCAGGGATATCATAAGAGCTATAATTTGGATCTATGGGATTTAAATTTTCACCTGGAATTTTTATTTCTTCTGTGTCAGTCAATATTGATCTCTCTATATCGGAATCCGGACTGCGTTTACGTTTGAACGCTATCGGTCCCCAATTGTTTGGATAACGCTTCTTGACAATCTTTTCTTTGTACAACTTAACAACACCTTGGGGAGCACTTTCCGCATTGTTATTACGTACCTTATTATTCTTATATTTTGACCAAAGTTGACTAAGAAGTTGTGCATATTCAGCATCATTTTCCTCTCTATTTTGTAAGGTATTGATGTTCTCTTCAGCTTCATTTCTATCTAAAAAAAGATCGCGAAGTCTATCGTTATCTGTATGCTGACTACGTTCACGAAAAGATGATTCTTGTTTCATAGGAGGTCCATTTAGTACAGAATTTTTCTTAATTATTTTATATGCATAAGATTCAGTAGGGCTTTCATTTCCTCCTAAAAGCTTTATTACATACTTTGGAGCTGGTTCTTCGTCGACATCTACAAGATCCTCATAGTCAGGTTCTAAAAAATATGTAAAATCTCAATAAGTAAAAAGGACGCCAGTACGAAAACTGAATAAGCTGTAGCAAATTAAAAATATTTCAAAGAGTACACTGGTCGTAAAAGGGAACTGTTTAACATTTATTTAAGTAAAAATAATCGGGGTACCCGGATAAGTTTGCGGAGGGATGAATTCATAAAGGGAATCATAATCCGGAGAAGGTAGTTGCCCATGGACGCGTTGCCTTCTCTGTAGAGCTTCCAATGCACCACGTAGAGATCCACCACGATCAGCTGACGTAAACGCTGCTGCGCAAGCAGCAGCCACCAGCAACCACGTTAGAATCATGTTTTCTAAAATAGTTTCAATATTTCATTATCTGAAAGTGTATTCCTATGTCCTGTCCTATATAATGTGAGAGAATAAAAGTATTCAAAGTCAGACTTGCTACAAAAAAGCATACAGTACTTAAGTTCTATTTTAAATATTTTGAAATCTAAAAAAAATATTTTTATTATTTACCGTGTATCATGATCATTCGACGCTGGTATTTATGCTTAACTAATAATTATGAAATTTTATTCAAAATAATAATTTGTTTTTTAAAAGTGCATTTATTATAGTTTAAGGGAGAACAGAAAATTGAACCCTTTGAAATAAAACCGTATGTTCTTTGCTTCGGTTCACTGTCTTTAAAAGAAGTTTTTTATTCAGATATAAATTATTTATTGATATTTGTATAAAGTATTAAAAAGTAAAGCATAATGATTAAACGACATATTACGTAAAAATATATTATCCTGAAGGGACGCCCTAATGTTGAGTTGACGCTAATACCTGAGGAGCTTTACGGCAAACAAGATTATTCATGTCACTTTAATTTCAGCTCGCTTCTCAAATTATATATATTTAAGTGGAATGAAGCAAATATATACTACGGATCGTTGATAGATGGTATATACACGGCAGGGCAGACTTTTACAAATTGTTCTTCCCAATTTATCTAGATCTGAACAGAAGACTTTAACTGTAGTTAGTTATTACCCTACCAATGAAGTCATAAAGTAAAATTTGAGTACCAGGACGATATTGTAAAAAGAATAGAAGCCATTTTTTTTAAATTATTGAATTTATTGATTGTTAAAATAGGTAGGCTACAGAAGTACATGCAGGCTTCGTCACGATGTTTTCTTTTACCGAAAAGCCCATTGATGGATTAGTAATAACAAACAAGCATCTAAGTTCCATTTTTGTAAAGAGAAACTCAACGGATTCGAACACACTACTTCTCCAAACGTCTAACTACTGGACCATCATGGCTTTTAACGTGGTAAAATTGTGGATGTTTTAATTCCAAACTGAAAAGACTCCTTTTTTCTTCTAAAGTTAAGATAGTCACTTAGAACCCTATATAATTTATATTGTCAATATATAGACTTCTCAAAGTTCTTTATTGAAAATACCTACTCGCCCTGTTAAGTTTCGTTCGTTCTAGTAAATTATTCACCAAAGTGAGTTCAATATCGTTTATTAAACTCGTTAAAACAATTTAAGGGGGCGAAATTAATCTTGTACCCAAAGAAAGTCGAGTAGAGTTTTGATACAAGATACTTTCGCATAATTACTAAAGTTTCCAGAGTGTTTAGAATTATGATTCTTTATGAATTCCATTATAGATGCTATAATAATAATCGACAAACATATCGCTTATACATGCCTCCCACATCCACTGTTGGAAAGTCAGGTATGAAGAATTAATTTTTCAGATAACATAAGTACAGTATTAACATTCGACAAATGGTAAAAACCTTAATTATATTCAAAAATAGTTATTATATTTATAAATAATTTGAAAGAATGAACTTGTAACACTTGTATTGATTTATATATAGCAAATAGTGATCGATTAGCGAATTAACACCTTATTTCTAAAAGAACGTATTAGTATCTATTTTTTTTTTATTTGTACATTATATTAAGGTCATATTTTTGAGACGACATGAATGCAAAAAATATTTGGTGAATACATATTTTGGTAAAATACATTGCTTTATCAATCCGTGTTAAATAGTGTACTTTAAATGTAATCAAATTCGTTGATAATTTGTAGTAAAAAGACATATTTTCTTTCTTTTGTGTCTAATCGAATCAAACAAGGCTAACGCTAGTGTCTTTCTTACTCGGACTTAGTGCGACAAAGCTGTCTGCTTAATACATTTAAGCTATATATTTAGGAATTACAATTATTTTTCGCTAGTCTAATCCAACAGATTAAAAGAGAAGATAAAAAGAAAATGTGTTATTTAAGAAATTACTAGTTGATTTGCTTGCAATTTTTTAGTTCTGAATCAAGAAAGATAAAGATTCCTTACCTTACAGCATTTATCACGTCACAACAAAACAAAGGGTGGTCTTTGCAAATTGTGCGAACAGAAAGGCGTCTGTAAAACAACTGAGATAGGTACTGAAACCTGCGCGCCACCTCATGCGCTGTAGAGGGTAGGGTTTGGTTGATTTTCAGAGGCTAAATGATATAGCTGAAACATCTCCGCGGGGCAGGGCACGGTGGGGTGGGGTAGGGGTTATATAACTACGATCGATAAAGGGAGTGAAGGAATAGGCGGTGTGCACATTGTTGCACATCGCTTAATATTTACTTAATGAAATTGAAACAACATATAACTTTACTGCAAGATGAAACGTTGTTTGTTTGGAACCGAATGGATACGGGGTAGGACTACCCATAGTGGTAATTAAGTGGTTTTTCCACTGTTTGCGTTGGGATAGAAGACATTGTGTTTTATGTTTATCCAATTATTATAAGCTTTAGGAAAACTTGTTACTCGCCTAACTGTTTTAGCGCTTAGAGACAATCGGGATTACAAATAACGCGGATGTTATAATTAATTCTGAACAATAAATATTTCGTCGCATATTTCCTATTAGCTTACACTCTCCTTACATACGCGCATATACTTTGTACATATTTTCAATCGATTATAAAAATAATATTTTATAAACAAAATCCACTCAACTTGAAATAATACTTTTAAAATACAGCTTTTTCAAATATTTCATTGTTAAAGTATATTTTGATTAAATTAGCCTGCACAGTGGGCGCTATATTCGGTAGCGAGACCGGCTGGATGGCAGTTGCCTCCTTCTTTGAGGCCGTTATTTTGCAGAAGGAGGCATTCGATGTTCCTCCCTCCCGCCGGAGAATAAGACGGCGCAATTATGAGCGCCTACTTCCCCTTTTTTCAACCCTCATCGGCCGCATCCGGGACGCCAGATATGAATGCGTTAGCGAACATCTGGCGTCCATCATACGGATGAAGAGGGTTCCGCTGGGGTTTAGGGCGTATTCTGGTTACAGTAAGTCCCACACTCCTGGATGGAGCTGTATACTCCATTCAACGTGCGTTAAAGCATTTTCCAGCGACAAAAATAAACATCATCATCTATTGAAAGCTCACGTAAAAAGATTAAATATTGCTTTCTATGAAATAAGATTAAGAGCTTCTTGTTATTTTATTTAATGAATGGAAATTAGTAGTGAATACTGAGAATGGAATATACAACTTTAGTACTATAGCATATATATATAAGTTACTATCTTTATGTATGCCATGTCCTTTAGATTTGAAGTTATTAGTTTTATTAGCGACTCGAAGGAAGTTTAAAGCGATTGTTATTGTTTCAGAAGCAATCTAGGTAACATAGAGTAGCGTTAATTTATTATAAGCTGCTATATTCGGAGTTTTATATAGCCACAATATCGTTGATACTAAAAGAAGTATCGCAATTCCAAGATAGTATTACATATCTATTAAAGTATTTATAAAAATAAATTACTTCACCTCATTATTCTATCCCATTTTGTTAATATAATCTAATATTTATATATGGAAATTACATTTCACTATAATGAATATAATTTTATATAAACTCTTTCATTGGCAGTAAATTTAAAAGTACAATCTTGATACCTATTGAATATCACGAAGAGTTACTCTTTTATATCGTGTGTCTAATCTATTCTATGAACAGCTGGTAGCTTCTTTATTTATAGACAGAGTAAAAACTTATAGATGTCCTATTTGAATAACTTTTTTAAAATTTTGTTTTGACTATTACAATTGAGAGGCATATCCAAGTCGGTCTCTGGCAATTTCACTTTCGCTAGTTCGTCAAATTTCTGAAATGATTGTCCTCATATGAAATATTAATTCAGTAGGTTAATTTAGGAAGTGACATTTTAAATTTATTTACCTTTAAGTAATTATATAAAAACCTGTTCACGTACTTAAATATACAGATACGATCATTCATGTGTTCTGAAGAAAACTGACAACGATAGTAAACTGGTGCTACCTTTTGTTACAGCAATTTTATCTCCGATTTATGAGAATTTGAAAGTGTTACACTGATTTATTTTTCAAGTTTTAGTTCTCTAATAAGTTTAAAACCGAAGATTTAATGTGAACAGTAAATATTTTCTATTTTAGTGGTTATATATCTAGAATTGATTTGACTGTGAACGCGGTTTATAAAATATCTCTTGGGCTTCACATTCTTCTCCCTCGGCATTTAATTGAAGTCAGCAACGCGATAGGTATAGATTGGAATTATTTGCTTGATTGTTTCAGTCTCCTTAAAGGCTTTATTTGCTTCTATTCTAGCCGAATAAGATCATTATTATATCAGTTTTATGGTAGATAGTTAAAAAAATGTAATAGCAATTGAGAGTAGCTTACGTTAAAAAGATTTTTATAACATAACATACTAAATACCCAATTCCGTGAAATAAAAAGAAATTTAATCTAATTGTCATTTTGAACCATCTATCTAAACACACACAGAAGTTTTATCAAATTTACTCCAACTGTTTTATAGGCTGTCACATACATACGTATACAACAATATATAAGCTTAAAAAACCAGCCTATCCTACATTCATTGGTTATAGAGTATTTATATATTTTTAATTAATTTGATCATTAATGTGTTCCCACTTTTATTAACTTTACTTAGTCTTGCTGCTCATAGCGTGACCAATGCAATCTATTTTCCATGATCAATTATATTTCGAAAGTTGATCTAAAATTTTCCACTCAAATTGGAACAATACATCTTCTGAATATTGTACAATAAATGAATTTAAACTTGTTTTCATTGCGGTATATAAAGCAATGTCAAGGAAGTATATACAGTAACAAAAGCTGCTCTCTGCGCAGAAAATCTATTGTCACTCAGAAGAGGCTACACACCAGGTGATTTAATTTTTTTCATGTCTATTCTTCAGAACACAAGTACCTCTAAGCCTTTTAAGTTTTAAAAGCAGCAGAAAAGTTCTACTTAGTATAGGTTTCCATTTCAAATAATGAAATATTTTTAAAGTGATGCCTCCTAATATTCAACTATAAAAAGTAAATACAGACTACAAATCCATGGAAAAAATTAACGTGTGAAATGATACCACGGAATACGGGAATAATGCTTAAAAGGCTGTTACTATATCATAAAATAACTCTGCAATTATCTATACTTCAGGATTTACCGAGTTATTACTACTGTAAGATCATAAATTTTATGTGCGGCAATTTTTTTTTTGATAAAATATTATTAAATATTACCGTTGTGCCCTATAGCCGTTCATTATAAATGGTAACAAATAAACCTATTAGGTTAAAAAAAATTTACTCCCGTACCGCTCAGAAATGATAGTATAAAGTTAGAGTCACTCAGACTCAGGTATAGAGTTATTTTATGATATAGTAACAGCCTTCTAAATGTTATTCACGTTGGTTCATTTCACAGGTTAATTTTGTCCATGGGCTTGTAGTTTAGTAGTAGCTCATTAACTTTCCACTATTGAACACAGGCCTCCTCATTCAGAGGAGAGAAGGTATTCAAACTTAGACCCATTACGCTGATCTACTACGGATTGGCGGACATAGTATACAAGTGCATGGAGCTAGCACAATTGCCCTCTCTATTCCTTCGCTCACGTAATGGAATGGGACGCCAATTCTGATCCGGTGACCAGAGAGAAATCAGGAGCAGGACCGACAGCTTAACTTGCTCTTCGATGCACTGGGGTAAAGCACACCACCGACTTCCCAACTTTGGGCAATTACTGAAAAATTCTTAACAGAAAACTCAATTTCGATTTTTTAATTCTTCCCTCCCGAGAATCGCACCCAGGATTTCATGTCAGTAGCTGAACAAGCTGACGACTTTAATAATGAGGCAGTCGTTTATCTATAAATATGTCATAAATAATCAGTTTTCAGTAATACCGAGTTGTAACAATTTCTATAGTTAAAATTTTACATAGTTAAATTAGAGAAATTGAGCAAAATATTTATAGGGTAAGTGTGAATTAGAATATAGGAATTTAATAAAACACTAACAACTTGATCGTATAACTTTATTCTTAACACATAACATCAATATTCGTAATGCAAAATTGCATTTTTTGTATACAAGTATAAAGTACTAATAAATTATGTAACTTTAATTGATACTATTATCACTTACAATATCAATGGTATAGCAGATCTTTCGAAATATTTTGTTTCGATGATTACATATTTAATGAAGGAATTAATTGAATGGACAACTTATTTTTATATTAGAAATAACTATAAACCAAGACTATAAATTGTTTGGAACGAACAATTTATCAAATAACGTTTTGGTATAATATTAAATATACCTATATCATTATATGAGTATATCTACCCTGTAACGTCTCCAAATCAATACTTGTACCTTTTCCGGCCATTGTTTGTTCCAAACGATACTAACATACTAAAAGCGAATGAAATAATGATGAAAAAGTTATTGAAATAGATATAATTCTGTAAAAATGTTCTTTCGGACAGAACAATTCATGCTTTTTACAGAAGTAATTAACCATTAGAAATTTTTCTTTTGTTTGCAGATAAAAATCATATTCCTGAACGAAATTGTATCAAAAAGGTCTTAATAAACATTAGTAGTTTACTAACCTGCACCATGACATTAATTTAAATAATAAAATTTACGATGAATATTGTTACAATGTCCAGAAAAGAGAAACTTAATTATAAATATTTAGATTTCAACAGGCATTACGAGTCCTTAATGGCACTTGTACAACTAATAATAAAAAATATGTTTTAATTTCATAAAGCTGGGTTCTGCAATCTGGCAAGAATTATAATCGTACATACATAACGTAAGCTACAGAAATTATACTAAATTACATAAGAAAAAATCTCCCTTAAATGATTAGAGAATTTTAATAATTAAAGAAATGTAACTCATTTATTCAAGCCTTCAAATAAGTGATTGATGAAACGATGATCGATTATTATTAAGATAACAACAAATGGCAATTGACATCAATAATACTAATTACGATTTATGACTACATTTCGTCGTTCGGTTCCTCGGCGTCGGCCAATTTAACAAGACCTATGAAGCTTTTCTCTGGCTCCATCAGCGAATGCCTATCTCCACCGGTGTTCCTGACTGCGAGTCTATCGCCTGCTTTTAGGTAGAGAGCTGCGGCAGAGAAACAGGAGTTGGGCTTTTCGAGACGTTCTGCTGAGTGGGATGACTGTGCGCATTGAAGTAGTGTATCGCGCCCTTCAGTGTTATCATTGGTTCGGTGCAGTACCCACGATATAATGTCGTGACTATCTAAGTAATATATCTGAAAATATACATAAAGTTAATGAGCTTTCACGTGTGAATAAAAATGTAACGCGATTATTCTTTTTTTTTATACTTTTTGTAAGGTTGCTAACAGAATAATAAATCTTAAGAACAAAAAACATACAATGAAATTCATAGGCCAGTTAGTCCATATCTAACATACAAATTGGGTTAAATATGGGCTTTTCAAAAAAACAAATATAAGGAAAAAATAACCAAAAAAAAATTATTAAAACTAATATTATAAAGAAGAAACATTAGTATTTGGGGATGTATATATGTTCGTAATGTTTTCAACAAAAAACTACTGGACCGATTTCAAGATTTTTTCACCATTTTAAAGCTGCATTTTCACGGACTGACACAAGCAATATTACTTTCTCAAAAAAAAAAAAAAA